>AWOL01S0078203.1:73462-115962 GCA_000715115.1 Nicotiana otophora | reverse complement strand
ATCACGTTTTAAACCTATCGGTGTGACGTAAGGTTGTCACACCTTTGATTAACATTATGGAAATCCATACCATCAATATGAACCTCAATAGGATTCAAGGATCATACATACTTGCTTAGAATAACTTTATAAGAAAAGAACAACATGGACAACCGTAGTTGCTAGGAGTAGATCCGTTATGAAATAGCGTATCTTTTATGTTCATTTCACATTAGATCATGCCAGAAGAAATAAGGAAGTGCCTTAACATACCTTTGAAATCTTCTGTTCAATCGTCAACCAATCTAAAGCGTTGTAACTCTCATATTTCGAAACCAATATTCTATAAGAAAACAGACAGTACCTCCCTTATTTTCAGTTGATCCCATAAGTTACTAAAAGTCACCAAACAGCCCAAACAACAACAATATAATTCACAATAAGCTCTCTGATTACTTCAACAACCATTTTAAGTAGGAAACTCGATTCATGTCTAATAACACTATATTTTGAATCCGTTCCCTCTTATTTATATTCAGGAAAATGTTAATAATAACAACACAATATACTCAGGTTATTCCATAAAATTTCCAGCCATAAAACACTACAAGAACACCTCCCAAACAGTTTAACAATCAACAACATTACTAACAAGCCTTTCGATCGATATCTCACAAGTTTTAGCTTCAACGACTTAGCCGTAACTTGTATAAACCCAAATACATGTATAGTAAGAGGTTCCTTACCTTTAAATAGATATAACAATATGAAATATCCTTCCAATGCAGCCACAAGAACAAGGAAGCGAAACTAGCAATCAATTCGGGTTTCTCGGCGCTAGAATCACTTTGGAAGACTTGATATCACCTAGGGTTGATATGAAAACCATGGGAGAGTATTTTACAGAACTTAAACCACTTTAAACAACTCCCCACATGATATGGAACCACACAAAAATCAGCAACCACAAGAAGAACCAGAAACTCACTAGTGCCACGGGATTCCCGGCACTTGATTTGTGTTGTTTGACCTTGGTTTGGGTCTAGGATAATGAGAGAACTTCGAGAGAAAGTTTTTAGGTATCTAGGGTTTGAAGAGAGTGAAACATAATGAGTTAAAATGGGCTTTAGTCATCATACACACAGAGACACACACACACACACACACACACACATATATATATATCAAGATATCTCAACTGCCTAAGTGGGTCCCATAGGGAGCTGCTTGCACAGCCTCGTGAAAATACGAATATATCTCTACTCCGATGTTGTATCGATGAATTTGGTAGGCTGAGCATCCCATAATTGCAAGTATATTGGGAGAAAAGCTTAGCTACAGTTTACCTAAGTTTCAACATATTTATGAATGTAACTTGTGATGACCTTTGCCAACTTTTGTTCCACAACTCGCTTGACTTCAAAACTCAACAGAAGGTTATCGTACGACTAAAATAACTCATAACATAACCTCCTTATCATGTTAAGCACCCTAGTCTCACCCCAAATGTACATGTTGTAACATTTCCAACTTGTCGACTTTCGACGAAACTTATTTTCTTTAATAAATTTAGCTTCTAAGCTTTCCAACACTCTTGGTACTTGTTATTCACGATCATAAATATTTGTAACCCCCATGGTAACATAATTAACTTACTTTATGTACTTCCAAAGAGGATCTCATTTTCGAGCTTACATCAATTGAGTTACGACGCACTTTTTCATACAAAAGCATGGTGTGTAACATCGTTCCCCCCTTTAGAATATTCGTCCTCGAATGTTGAATGATGCGCTTGTCAGTCTCATAACCTATAGCTTTTATGAATACTTTAATACTATCTCATCTAAGCAACTGTTCTGTGAATAAATCCAAAGGCCAATGCATTACCCCCTTTAGGCCTCTTTCTCATACCACGACTTGTGGTCGGAATTCTTCCAATCTTGTAACTGTAGCTACCTTCTGGCCTATACAACTCTGTCCTTGTATGTGCGCCTATGAGACTCTTCTCTCCTTATTCCTCCAGCTTTTAGCCAATATCTAGGCTTCACTTTATGAACTTATACATAACTATGACAAGTTGTCCCTCTAGGCATCTATAGTTGTATTGAAGTTCTTCACTTGGTACTTTGTCGAACTTACGACTATTGCTATATCTTGTCTCATAGCCTTGGTTATATATGCTTATGGCTTTACTATATCTAAGTAGGTTATACTATACCATAACACTTACTTCTGTTTATTATTACTGAGGTTTGCTACCCAACCCCAGGTTACTCTCTCGCTGCTTATCCTATATGTATAAATCTAATTCTTTTAATGCTTCCTCGTTACTGTTCATCTTAAGAATGACAACCTAATCTAATCTTATAAACTGGAACGTTTATCCATCTATTGTTGATTCACCTAAATGCTGATCTGTAATCTAACACTGATAACTTGAAACTTCTCACGTAATATATTGTCACTAGGGCTCACGTCTCATCGTGGAACATATGAAGTTATTTTCCTGATCCACCAAGGACGATACTATACTTCATTCATAGCATTCCAATATGATTCATCTTATGGGGGTATTCTAATCCCGTACAATTCATGAAATCCCTTATCTTTGAATCCTTACTCAATTGAAAGCCTAAACATCATCCTCTTATCAATCACAATTACACCCTTATTTTCCTACCAGGGCAACATTCCATCTCGTCTAAATGCTCCTAGTCCTAGACTCCTCCGAGTTCATTCAGGATATACTGAGCTTTCTATAACTTACGAAAATCATCAACTCTCTTGTTTTGATGGGCTTAATTCTGAGGCCTTACCTATTTTTGTCACCTTCTCACTCGCCTTTTCTTATCCTTACTCCAATCTACCTAAAACCTTTTCGCTCTACCATACTTTAGCTTGTGACCTACACATATCTATTTATACTACTCGCAATCATCCATTAAATTACTAGCACCATAGATTTCCTTTCATGCCTTCTTAGTTGTCTTTAAATGTAAGGAATTACTTTTCCTGGTCGTTCAGCTATTTGTTGCATGAATACTTGGTATATCGTAGTTCCCACACATATTGGAATTCCATGCAACCTCTATGATTTCGAATACTGCGTTTGATTTTACTTCCCAATCATTAGTCACAATAGGTGCTACTTTTTTACGGAGTGCATACGATGTTGTTGTGAGACCGTTGTTACGAGATGATTTATTCTTCAGTTTACTATGCTTAGGTCGAAGCCTTCTTCCTTATTTCCTCAGCTTGTCTTTTGTTGTAGTACTCAGGGGATTCCCTATAACTCTTGTAAGGTTGCGAGCTTATTACATTGTATACCTGACGGAATTTTCGATGTTCTTACACGACTATAAATATCCTTAGTTACATACCTCAGTGCCCTTGTGCTCGTAGGGTTACTTCTGAACTCAAATTTTGATTATCTCCCTAGTGGCACTATCTCTAGTTTTTGTATAACTTAAACAGTACCTTTAACTATCCCATCTCCTATCTGAATATTTTTCAAGGATTGTGATCTTGTATCTGCGAGACTGAATTCCATATGCTGGGGTTCACTACATTTATCTTGCATGATCTGCTAATTTATCTATGACCTGCTGTCTAGCCATAACTAGGCTCTTCCTGAATCAACTACTAACTACACGTTGTTCCATTCTTATATATATATATATATATATATATATATATTTTTCGCGTAATTTGTTGGGTTATGTCCTTTGCCTTAACTTAACTATCACACTAGCTTCTTATATATCAAGTCTCCATTCGTACTTATTTATCAATAACATCCTACCGGTGCTGCCTCTCCCTGGCGT
Organism: Nicotiana otophora; assembly: GCA_000715115.1. Taxonomy (NCBI): domain Eukaryota; kingdom Viridiplantae; phylum Streptophyta; class Magnoliopsida; order Solanales; family Solanaceae; genus Nicotiana; species Nicotiana otophora. Next base: position 112,159 of record AWOL01S0078203.1, on the reverse strand, counting down.
CATCCTTGCATAATGTCCTCGAGTCGTAACATATATGTAAGATCTGAATAAATGCAATCTAATCCCTTTTGCCATCTTACTGCATTCTTTCTTTACCATTCCATAGTTACCTGAACCACTTAACTCTGACTTAATACCATATCACACCATCTTTCCCCCTTTAGGGGAGTACTAACAATTAATGCTATGAAGATTTACCTATAAATGTTTTACCTCTTCATCTTTGGCGTCATTTCACATCTTCACAGACTCTTACTCACCTTTTGGTAATCCTTCTGTACCAAGGATAACTGAATTTCTTACGCATGAGGGTGACACCTACTGTAACTAGCATACTTAGTCCCTTAAGCTTAACTCTTCTCACAGAGCTTGCTTTAGGGAAGCGTCTTCCTGAATTACCTTTAAAGGTTATTCTTCTGTTGTCCATTCTATTATTGCCAGAATGTGATCTTTGAAATTCTCACGATGCCGACTATTATCAAATCCTTCGGTCCCTAATTCATGTTCAGTTTATCTTATTCACTAGCCCATACTGATTTCTATTACTCCGGGGGTCTAACATTTCCTTCTGGTAATCACGTTGGACTCACCAACTCATTTCTCGAAATGAGGATATGGCTTTAGGGCTTATACTATTTTATTGTCTCAAGGCCTGTCACCTCTTATGTTTTCCTTCACTTGACTATAGACTTTGTTATCCTGTCATATTTTGATTTACCGTTATCACCCATTTATTATATATTACTCATAATTCTTCATTTACTCTCTTCTTGTTCTCCTACTAATATTTCTGTCTATCACTTTAGTTTGGAAACTTCAACAAAACATCCTTTCGCTTTTAGCTCCCGTTGCTCCATCCACTGGCTCTCGGGTCACGTAACATTCTCTCTTTACTAGGTACGGGAGCCATACAAAGATAAATATTTATCCCTTGTAGGATTCCAGTGCCACTCTTCTAAATTTTCTAGACATTCTAGAATTCATATCTAACTGTACTATTCTAGGGTGCACCATCTGGGTGTCTCACAAAGAGAACTAATACCACGTTTGCAATATCCTTCGGAAATGTCAGCTGGCGCAAAAATACATCAACTATTCTGGGTTAGTCTAACCCAGACGGATTCTAATATCCCATCCTTCTCTTAAACTATATCTATTAGCTCCCATAGGGCATAACTGAGATGGGTGTTGTCAAGTGTATATATCTCTGTTACTGTTGAAAGTGACTCAAAATGCTTATATTTCTCTAGTTGAATTGTAAATACGGATAATCTTCGCTAATCGGGTACCTCGTACCCTTCTTCACCTTGCTTCTTTTACTTGTTGAAACTTGTATCTACCTTCTGATTCTCTCATTGATTTTTACCGTGAGGATGGATAGATATTCATGCCTTAAGGCTCCTTATCAATAAGCTCACACGTCTTAGTACACACATGATCTGATGAAGACATCATATTTACTCATCATAAGCATGATGCAAAATCGAGTTCCTTTGACTCAACTCTTCCACAGCCATATTCAATCCATTACCAACTGTCTTTCATGATGTAGGTATCATTGTATTACGAATACAATAGAATTTAGGAGATTGAATTCTTATAACTGAGTCTACCACACAATCTAGAGTAAGAAAAAGAGTGACAGTCCTAAATGCCATGTAGCCTCCTGCTTATATGTGTGGTGCACAACACACCCATAAATAAGACTCTACTAGACATGACTTGTAGACTCCCTAGGACAGAACTTCTCAAATACCAAGTTTTTCATGACCCAAACGGAAGGGGCCGCGAAGGGCACCCGACGCCTTACTCAATCGAGTACCAAGATAACATATCTTTCTTATCGTACTATCATGGGTAAATGATCCGGAAAGACCATCATGAGATAAACAGAATAAAACATTTGGAAATACTTGACATAGGATGACCCAACATGATGTACAAACTTATACATGTTACATACGGGCCTCTAAGGCTGACACGATCATTTGTACACTCAAACCATAAGACGACAAGCCCGTACAAGTATCCATATACATTATATTTGTATACAAGCCTCTAAGAGTACATAAACATCATAAAGGTCGGGATAGGGCCCTGCCATACCAATCAATACATGTCCAAATCTTACTGCCCAAATAGGATACTCCAGAGCAAGTGCAATGCATCAATACCTTCTGCTGAGTTGATACCCTACTAGGAGGGCTATCAACCTGTCAATCGAAATCTTCGGGCATGGAATGTAGCATCCCCGGGAAATAAGGGACGTCAATATGAATAAAGTACCGAGTATGTAAGGCAAGAAAGCATAAATAAGAATAATAATGTAAAGAGAGATAGAAGAGATACAACCTGTAGCATCTGAGTGCCTCTGAGGACTACTGACATGAAATGCATGATATATACATATATATATATATATATATATATATATATATATATAAACATAAACTTTTAATAACATACGCCTTTGTGGGCATCATTATCATCATATCGTACCCGGTCGTAATAAGATCGGTAAAAATGTACCCATCCATCATATAGCTCAGTAGAATCGTACCCGGCCACGTGGAGCTCGGTAAAACCTAACTGATCAGTGGTTGTACAATCGGTGTCGTACCCCGCTGACTATAGAGTGGCTCGGTGGAGTAAAATAAATACATATATACAAGGGATGTTGGACTCTTAGAATCAAGTTCTAAACCTTTTGGTGTGACGTAATGTTAAGAATCAAGTTCTAAACCTTTCGATGTGAGGTAATGTTATCACACCTTTCATTAACATTATGGAAATCCATAACATCGATATGAACCTCAATAGGATTCAAGGATCATGCATACTTGCTTAGAATAACTTTATAAGAAAAGAACAACATGGACAACCTTAGTTGCTAAGAGTAGATCCGTTATGAAATAGTATATCATTTATGTTCATTTCACATTAGATCATACCAAAATAAATAAGGACATTCCTTAACATACCCTTGCAATTTTCTCTCCAATCGTCAACCAAGCTCAATATGATCTTCTTACGTCTACAATGAGTAAACCGACTTCGTCATCATCATATAAGTGTTGTAACTCTCATATATTGAAACCAATATTCTACAAGAAAACAGACAGCACCTCCCATGTTTTTTACTACATCCCATAAGTTAGTAAAAGTCACCAAACAGCCTAAACAACAACAACATAATTCATAATAAGCTCTTTTATTTATATTCAGGAATATGTTCATAATAACAACACAATATACTCAGGTTATTCCATAAATGTTCCAGCCATAAAACACTGCAAGGACACCTCCCAAATAGTCGAACAACCAACAACATTACTAACAAGCCTTTCGATCGATATCTCACAAGTTCTAGCTTCAGCGACTTAGTCATAACTTGGATAAACTCAAATACATGTAGAGTAAGAGGTTCCCTACCTTTAAATAGACATAACAACTCTAATTTGAGCTTATTTCACCACGAAATATCCTTCCAACACAGCCACAAGAACAAGGAAGCGAAACTAGCAATCAATTCGAGTTCTCGACACAAGAATCACTTTGGAAGACTTGAAATCACCTAGGATTGATATGAAAACCTTGGGAGAGTATTTTGTATAATTAAACCACTTTAAACAACTCTCCACATGATCTGGACCCACACCAAAATCAGCAATCACAAGAAGAACAAGAAACTCACTAATGCCATGGGATTCAGGACACTTGATTTTTGTTGTTTGCCCTTGGTTTGGGTCTTGGATCATGAGAGAACTTTTATAGAAAGTGTTTAGGTGTCTAGGGCCTGAAGAGAGTGAAAATAATGAGTTAAAACGGTCTTTAGTCATCACACACACACACACACACACACATATATATATATATATATATATATATATATATATATATATATATCAACCACCTAAGTGGGTCCCATAGGGAGCTGCTTACGCAGTCTCGCAAAAATACGAATATCTCTCTACGCCGATGTCGTATCGACAAACGCTTTAATGCATTGGAAACTAGATTCTTATATATTCCATTTGATAGGATGATCATCCCATAATTCCAAGTATATTGGGAGAAAAGCGTAGCTATATTTTACCTAACGTTTAGCACATTTATGAATGTAACTTGTGATGACCTTTGCCAACTTTTGCTCTACAACTCGCTTGACTTCAAAACTTAACATACGACTATCATACAAATAAAATAACTCATAACGTAACCTCCTTATCATGTTAAGCACCCTAGTCTCACCTCAAAAGTACACGTTGTAACATTTCCATCTTGTCGACTTTCGACGAAACTTATTTTTTTCAATTCTTTTAGCTTCTAAGATTTCCAGCCCTCTTGGTACTAGTTATTCATGATCATAAATATTTGTAAACCCTAAGGTAAAATGATTAACTTACTTTATGTACTTCCAAAGAGGACCTCATTTCAGAGCTTACATCAATTGACTTACGACATACTTTTGTGTACGAAAGCATGGGGTGTAACACAACAGACTCTGAAGTCCCATTCACTCTTGTTGTTACTATTTTTCTTGTATCACACAGTATTATATTTCATTTAAGACTATATTTGTAGTACTCTTAGTAGGTCATGTACTTGTGGCACCAAATCTTGGGATGCTTGAATAGGCATCGTTTGTTTTAGACTTATTATGTATGTATGTTTCTGGGTTATACTTTTATTCTATATTATCATTATGTTTCTAACTATTAGTATCTTTCCCTTATTTATTATTTTATATTAGCTTGCCTAGTAAATGGTGTTAGGCGCTATTACGATCCCATTGGTTGGAAGTTTGGGTCGTGACATATGGTCCTTTGTACGGGCATCCCACATTTAGTTCCAACCATCTAGGCTTACTTTTGCACACTTCCTATGGCTTTTCTACCTACGTTCATATTCCTACATAACAAAAAAATAAGAACACTAATAAAAATGAATAAACAAAAACAAAAGAAAATAGTAAAGTTGGGTAGCCTCCTAACAAGTGCTTGATTTATAATTGCGACATGATTTGAACCACTTTTTGGCTCCACTTCTAACTTATAAGTGGAACCCCCATTTTAGCTTCAATCTTTCAGCTATGATCTAATGGTGGAGTACAAATCTAATTGGGCCAAGTAACCAATATAGTATTCTGCACTTTTTGGCCTTCAGATGAGATATGTAATTCTATTTCTCTGGCACGATAAACTCAAGAATGTAAGCACCTTATTTCTTGTTCGTTGGCTCCTCCAAAGACTCGAATGGCTCAATTTCCATGTCATTACCCAAACACAATATGAAAAAATACTTAGAGTGAGGTCCACTACGCTCCAATTCTAGAATTATATTATTATTTACATCCTCACTTTCACCCGCACTAGAGTCATCAAGAACGATATTATTTGCTTTCTCAATTGACTCTAATGCAATTTTCTCAACTTTGGCATCACCAACTACTATATGGTCGAATGGTTGGAATTTTACTTCTTGCTCCAAAAATTGTCTCTCAAATTCTTCCTCAACTTTGTATAACTTGTGACTATTATTCACTGCAATTGAGTGCTGGATCGTATACACCTCAACCATTTCACTCACTTTAGCCTCTATTCTTTTGAATATTGCCCTGAGATTTTTAAATTCATTTTGACATTCGTCAATTTGTTCCACTAATTGCCTCAGCATGTCCATAAAATGAGCATTACATTCCACATCCTTCACTTTGTTGTTACTAGCACAATCACAAGCAATATTCACATTATCATAATATAGGCTCGGGTGTAACAATCCGACCAAGTGTTTTGAGCTTTAGCATTTTGTTCGGCGGTTTGAGACTTTGAGTAGCTTCATATAATGCATTATAAGTTTCGTGTATGGTTGGTTTTTATTTTTGAGAAGCTTGAAGTTGATTTAGTAGAGTAATTCTCAATTTAGAAGCTTTAAATTGGAAGAGTTGATCAAGGTTTGACTTTTAGATAAATAACCTCGGAATTGAAATTTGATGGTTTCAATAGGTTCATATGGTGCTTTTGGACTTGGGCATATGTTCGGATTTGAATTTGGATGTTCCTAGAAGGTTTTGGCTCTATTTTGTCGAAGGTTGAAAATTTGAAGAATTGGATAGTTTATAGGTTTGACAGAAAGTTGAATTTGTAATTATCAAACTCCTATTGTGATTTTGAGACCTTTTATATGTTTATTTTGTTGATTAGAACTTGTGTGCAAAGCTTTGTTCTGATCCAACAAGTTCGGTGAAGTTGGAATGTTTCAAAGTTAAGCGAATGATTTGATCTTCGATTCTTGGTTTTGATAATACTTGTAGAGTTTTGAGCCTTTGGATAAGTTTAGACAAGGTACTTAGATTTGTTGGCATGATTATATGGGGCCTCGAGAGGGAGGGGGGCTCAAGTGTGATTTAGGGTAGTTTCAGACTATTTCTATATGTTTTAGAGCAGCTGGGTTGCTTGTGTGTTGCAGTGCTTCGCAATCGCGGAGCGAGGCTCGCAATCACAGAGAGGGATTTTGGCCAACTAGGAATTTTTGCTTCACGTTTGCGGTCTACGTGACGCATTTGCCGTAGAGTGATTTAGGAGCTGGGATCGTCATGCTTCACGTTCGCAAGGGTGGTCCACGTCTGTGTTGCTTTAGGTAGATTGGTCTACGCGTTAACATAGCTACCTTCACGTTTGCATTGTTGTGGGAGAAGTAGGCCTCACGATCGCATGGTCCTTTCGAGATCGCGTAGAGTATATACTGGGTAGCAGGGTTTTGTGCTTAGCTAACGTGAGGCTTCTTCCGCGCTCGCAAAGGGTTCTTCTAGGCAGAATGCGTAAGTGTTATATTTCAGGATTTTTACCCATTCTTTCACATTTTGAGCCCTAGATTTGGAGAGGAGCAATTTTTCTTGAAGATTTTTATACAAGGCAAGAGGGTGAGTGATTTCTGCCTATTTATGTTTATATTTCAAGAATCTACATGGAATTTTAAACTTTAATCATGAAATTTTGAAAGCAAATTTGGGATTTTTGTCTACACTGTAAGAGAGTGTATTTTGGAGATTTAAGTACTGATTTCGACTCGGTTTTGGAAACTAGTGATATATTTGGACTTGAAAGATTATGGATCATCTGATTTAGTATTGTTTTCGAATTTCGGTCACGCGGGCCCGGATTGACTTTTGTTGACTTTTTAGAAATTCTTTAAAGATCGAAGCTTTATGGTTTAGGATTGCTTCCTGTAGCATTGTTTGACTTCTTGGTTGATGGTGAGCTTGGAGTTTTTTGATCGGAGGGCTAGAGCGAGGTTTTGACGCGATTTGATGTTTAAGCTAGCCCGAAAAAAGGCAAGTCTCTTGGCTAACCTTGTTAAGAGGGAACCCCTAGGATTTGATTTGATTTCTATGTGTTAAGGTATTGGGAGTGGTGTATATGAGAGGTAGAGAGCATATATACGCATACCAAGTTTATATTATGTCCGAGGTAGAATTGAGATACTTTGTGCCTTATTTTGAACATCTTGATTCATGATTTATTTAGCTTATATGACTACATTTGCTCTCTTATTCATGCTAGAGATCATGCCTAGGTTTTTTTATTATTTCTGAAAGCATGGGAGTTTATTCTTGATATGATGAATTGCTTACGTCATTCGTGAATCTTTTATCTATTATTCTTGGACATATGCATACATATTATATTTGGATATTTGATTTGGGCTGAGACTGTGGCACGAAAGGCAAGGTCGTGCAGTTGAAATGCAGTTATTGCAAAGGACATGTTGAATGGATATTTGATTATAAGTGATCTATCAAGCTCCTTTTTATGATTGGATAAGTATTTGTCCCTTCGGAGTCAGGTGATAACCCATATTACTTTGGACCCTATGAGTGTGGCTGATACATAGATTGCCTATTGGGTCGATACATGGATTTTGTATCAGGTTTCAGTGATACATGGATTTTGTGTCGGGCTTTGATGGTACATGGATTTGGTATCGGGTTTGATGATACATGGATTGTGTATCGTGGTACATAGATCTTGTACTAATCAAGGTGATTGATAGAGTCTTGAGCATGTATAAACATCCCTTACTCATTTAGAAGCATTCATTTTAATGGTAACTGTTGCATCTCACCTATATATGCTAGTTCGGAGCCTTGACTTCGTTGATTAAGCATGATATCTTTAAATACCATATTTGAGCGGCGTAATGATTATCTCATGAATTGAAAAAAAATCATGATTTATATCTTTCAACTGTCTTACTTCTTTCGCTTATTTGTATATGTGTTGAAGTATCATGATACCTATAGCGTCGCCACTACTTCTTCGAGGTTCGATTTGATTAGTACTGGGTACCGATTGTGGTGTACTCATACTACATTTTTGCACATATTTTTGTACAAATTCTCAGGTGGGTTCTAAAGAAGCCTCTTGTAGGTAGGAGGCTATCACGAACTCAGTTTCCCTTCGTAGGATATAGTGATTGTTGACGGCAAATTTTGACCCTCGTTAAAATTAATTTACTTATACTTAATATTACAATAAATATTTTGAAAGTATTTTTTATTGATAAATGCCTATTTCTACCAAATTAATTAAATATTAGCTTTGAAATTAATCACTTAGTATTAGTATTATGTAATTATAAATATACTTGCCATTTTAAGATTATTAAAATAACTCTTATATACATCACGTATGCCTTATAATTTATTTAACGAATTACTCCTTAATTTCTAGTTAATTAGACTACTATGTTAATAATTTGAAATTAATGATAAAAATGAAGTATTTATAAATAATTAATTATAATAGTTAGTAATGTATATAATAATTATGATTTTACTACATTTTATCGAAAATTATCAAGCTTATTTAATTTAATTATAAAAGGAATCAAAAGAGGCTAAAGGCTATAATTGTAATTCTCTATTAAAGATCAAGTGCCTATCTTTTAAATCATCTCCAACCCAACACCCAAGCCCGATCCGAAAATACCCAGTCCAAATAATCTCTCTGTTTCTACATTGGCAATACATGCCATCACGATTGAGCCAATCATAGCATGCCACATCGCCTTTTCCATACCCTCACAAAAGAAACACAACTTATCTGAGCCGTCCATCCCACAGATCAACGACCCTGAATTTGTTTCCATTTTCCTTTTAATTTTAATAGCCCCAGCAAGCTTAATCTTGTCCGTTGAAACCAAGGGATCTAACGAACTTCAAATTTCATCCATAAAAAATATTTAATCTCGAATTATCAGGACCGTTGATCTCAGAGATCAACGACTCAGATTCGATGTCCTAAGTCTAACCTAGAGATAGACCCCCCAATCTCTTAAACCCTAGAATCATTTCCTATTGACTCTACCGCCTCTCTTTCCTTTTCCTCTCTAAACTCTCTCGACCTGCCATAAAGAAATCAACCACAGACCTTGCACAAATTTGTGCAAGGTCACAAATCTTGACCCAGAATCATTCCTTATGCTTACCTATCCGTGATTCTCACCGTCGCTTTCCTGTTTTGTCATAGAGATTCAAAATCTCGAGTTTTCTGATCCTAACACAAAGATGATAACTCAAGTCCTCAGATTTCCTTATGATGCGACCAAATTAGAGTATGTATGACCTCCTCATGATGATTATTCTGAACCAGAGGTCAAATGCAATAACCTCTGGACCTCCGGTCTTTATTCGATGGATTTTTCACTTGTAACGACTGTCGTGCACTCAGGTAGGAGTTTCATTCATTTTTCTTTAGATTCACTCAGATTCACTCAGATTTTACCCTCTCTGCAATCATCATCGGCTCATTGTTAACTTTCACTATTTTTTTTGAATCTTTTTGAAACCTAGATGCATTAAATTCCACTATAAAAGGAGCCTTCAATGCTCCCACCTAACACCAGACCTAAAACGAACACAAAAGTAACACTAAGATTTCGTAAAACATTAGGCATGTTTTACTGATTTCTGGTTTTTTCTTTTTATTTATGAGTGCTTTCACTGCTCATGCTTGAAGCTTTGGGTCTTAGGCAATTATAAAGAATCCTCGTTTGTGCTTCTACCCTAGAGAAGGTCAGTACACCTCCAACTCTTCTCTTTTGATTGTTTTATTCAAGTATCACAAACATATTGCTGTCTTTATCTCTAATTGGTGTTGATTAGGTTGTTATGTGACCTTAATGATTTTCATTTCTGAATTCAAATAGTCTACATGATTAAGTTTCCTTGATATGCCTTAATACCTTCTCATGTTTACCTAGGCTTAAATTTTCTTTTAATAATTTTGTGGTGATCTCAACCTCTGCCACACTATTCTCTGCATTCTGTTGTTCTGAAGTCGAGGTTGTTGTTCAATAATCCTAACTAGCACAAACATGAAAGCTCATTGTTTAACCCTTCATCATTTAGCTGAAGCGTGTGAGGTTTAAGTGTCTTAATGCTTTCCTTCTTTATATCAGGGTTTGTTAACTTTAAGAGTAGCTTTTGAGTTATTACCATGACAGTATTATGTTCATATCTAATTGTTGGATGCATCTATATGAAACAATCTTATTAAGGTGAAATTTTATGAACATCAGTAACCCCTCTGCATATATTCTGTTATTATCAAGTTGTCTTTCATAAAATAGGACATAGTCATTTTGTTATGGTTGAATGATAACTGTTTTCAAGCTGTGCATAACTGTCTCATATTTAGATGTTAATCTTAGTCTGTATACCTGAGTTAAACCTGTTTGGCACAATATTTACCTTGTCTATAACCCCCTTTATGCTGACTTGGCTTTATAATATGTGAAGCTCACCTTGTCTGTGTAAGATCACAATCTCATGTGAAGTATCTATGTATAATTGATTCAAATGTTGCATGTACCTATTTTGTCTTCATGATCTCATTATTTGGAAATTGCACTTAGTCCTCTCTTTCCCTGCTAATCTGAGCTGAATCTGATCTGTAAATCCTAAGAGAACTTCCTATTGCTGCTGCTTGGGCATAATGGTTTACCTGAGGTTAATATTATTAGAAAAATGTGATTCTGCCCTCAATTCCAAAATAAAGTAAGACTAATAACATGTGATCCTGTTAAGCATTTTTTAGGAATCCCATGTTTGAATCTGTAACCAATTGTCATACTAAGAGTCATGATTATGTTCTGGTGTCTTTAATAACACATGTAGAAGTTGCTAATTATGATTGTTTTTCGGAATCCCTGATGATTCCTTTCAAATATTCCAAGTAGCATTGTTAATCTATGCATGTGCTACTGGCAAGACCTGAGCTAACCAATCTGTGGTTTGTTTGCTAGGACATGAGTATCTGTATTTCTGGGTTGTTGTATATCTGAATTGTGTGCTCTTTATCTATCCTAAATGTGATCCCAAGTGTTTAGGTCTTTTAGAAGTAACATTATAGTGTTCCTACTTCTATGTGTGTTTGGAATCTGACCTTCAAACTTGTTTAATATGTGTTTATTCATTTAGTAATGGAAACAAAGTTATAAAATAAAATTGTTCTTGTGTCCTTATGTTATTCTGTCAAGGGAGAAGTATACTTATTTGTTATGTTGTATTATGGTATTTGGTTTACATTGAAAGAGCCTCATTGGCACTTAAACCCATGTGGAAAAATGAGTAGTGAGTGGTTTAGGGTATTTGGGAGTAGAGTTTAATACTAGATTGGGCTGCTCTCCCCGGCACAAGCATTACCCTGGGCCTTGAGACCCTTGGGAATTTTGAACCGTCGGGGGATTCATAGGGGGCATCGATCTTGAGTGGAACTCCCTCCTTAGCCCTTGATTCAATGACACTTGTTATTCTCTTTAGGTTTAGTGTTCAATGACAACGTCAGTGTAAAGTATTTGCCATATATAACCACCACATTAGTATAAGTTCTCATGGTATTTGAGCATTGATAGTTTGTAATAGTTTTCTCCAATCATTTACCTATGTGTTTCATGCATGGTTGAATATACAGAATATGTATCTAATGAACTTCTATTTTCTTTACATGTACATTTGTTTGGGCCTGCTGAGTTCATGAGGAACTCAGGCCCAAGTCCAGCATTGTCGTATTTTCTATAACTTCGAAGTCAGCTGTAGCCATCCCTATTACTGTTGGTCCTGCCTCTTTGATACCCAAATACCAGAGTCCAATCTTCTCCTTTAACTCCTTTATTATTCACTACTTCATTTCCTTAGTTTTACTGCCTTGTCACAGTTTGCTGTATTCTTGTTGTTATTTTTATCTCACATGTATACAACAACTAACGTTTTCTTAAAGGATTTTGAATCCCAAAAGCTTAGTAGGAGACAACATCTCCACTTTCAAAAAGGGAATAAATCAGATCAGAAACACAAGTTTTACCTTACAAAAGGAATCAAATTATTTCGAAAAAATGAAGTGTTGTCGCCCCAAAGGTCTTTTCAAAAATGGTTTTTCTTCAAGTCTGAAAATCAAGGTACATCTTAAGCTTACTCTTATAGTACCTTAATCTTATTAGAACAATATGCTCCTCCATGTTTTAGGAATAAGTGTTTTAATTTAGTTCTCCTTTTCACATACTTTCTTCCTGTATCTCTTTCAAAAGCTCTTTTCAAGTATATATGCACTAACGTTATTGTCCTCTATAAAACTCATACCCTTTTAAACTACACCCTCCCTTTGTATGAATTATGTCCTAATATACAGTAAGCCATATCTTTAGAATGCTAGTTAAGGCATTCCAAATCTAGTCTAAGTCCTATGGAGCTACTTCAGGTAGATTTTAAGGGGTGCCTAACACCTTCCCCTTAGAAGAACAAGAACCCTTAGCCATAATCTCACCGGTTAGAAGACTATTAAATAATATGACCTTAGTAGTTTAATAGGTACCTAGTATACCATTAAATATTAGGTGGCAACTCTTTTTTATCAACAACAGAGAAACCACAAGTTGAATCTTGTTTTGACTAGTGCAAAATAGGGTGAAACAACATGGCGACTCTGCTGGGAAATTTGACACTTAGGTTCTGACCTTAGCAGACTTAGACTAAATTTGGCATTTAGATTTATTCATACATTGCTTTAATCGAAGATAAAATTGCAATTACGTTCTTACCTAGTTTATTTGCTCTTTATGCTTATTGTCATACTTATTGTTGCTTCATTTTTGTTTTTTACTGCTTTATATACAATGTCATCACATTTCTTCCTATCGAGTCTTGGCAGTATACTATCACACACAATGGCACGTGAGGGTTGTCTTTTACACCCCTCCGAACCTTCTTTTCAAAACTCTCTAGTTTCATAGAATGGCTTTGTCAGGTCAACTGACATAACTTCTCGTAGCCTTCAGTCCAACTCAAAAGTAGGAAACACTTTACTCTAGCAAACTAGTTCATACCGCATACACCTTAGGTGAGTCGGCCCTTGGCATCGACACACGATTAGGAAATCCACCCTAATGTTAATGGGTCATGCACCCAGCGACATGATTTCTCTGGAAAGACAAACAAACCTGACAAGACACTTAAAGATCCGAATCAAACACTTACCAACACCTTTCTTTTACCCACCTCAGAAAATTGAAATCAACCAAAACATCCCTAGGATTAACATGGTGATGGGAGCGCCACACAAGTTAAAGCAGTGGTGGAAGAATATTTTCTTAGAACACGGAGATGAGATTCGGACGCACCTGGGGGCACTACCCACTTTGCTAAGCATCCAAGTTAGATAGGGTGCTCACTCGCATGTTGATAGAATTTTGGGATCTAGCTAAGATGGAGTTTAAGTTTGCCGACTGTGAGTTAGTACCGACATTGGAAAAAATGACTAGTTTCATGGAGCTTTCGTTCAATGGAAGGAATCCAGTACAGGCATTTAATATGCCCGGTTACCGGTTCTTGGATGATTTAGGCTTGGCCAATAGTCGGGGTCTGAGAAATATCATGAATGGATGGGTGAGACTCGACCAACTATTCGACAGATTTGGACACTGGGAAAGTTATGAGTGGTATTCAGGAGAGTTTCAATGTGACCAAGCAACGTGTGATAGTCTCAGGCCTATCACATTCTTATTAGAATTGTTGGGATTACTGTTCTTCCCTCAGAGAAGGGGTCGGATCAACATCAACTTATTACCTGTGGTTTTGGCGACCTTCCATGGCAACCTTCCATGGCAACCTTCAAGCTACTTTGGTGCCGATGGTTCTAGCTGAAATGCTGAGGGCTTTGTCCGCATGTGCATAAGGGTATGATGTTTTTATGGGTTGTAACTTGCTTCTTTAAATTTGGGCTACCAAACATTTATTCCAGCGAGAGGCCACCATTGACTACTTTTTAGGCGTCAACAACATGATCCACAACCATAAATGAGAGGATGAGACATTGGGTCTCCCCACATGGGCAAGAAGAGTGGAGAGAAATACTGACCAATATGTGAGTAGAATGGATCAACTGGAAGTTATCATGGTTAGGTTGAAGAGTAATCTTAAGGACTCCTCAGAAATACTTCATTGAGCTGATCGAACCTGAGGGCATTCAATTATACTCACCCTTGTAGGTCCTCAGACAGTTCGGGATGATCGAGCATGTGCCTCTATGGATAAGGGCAGTGTTGTACAAGGATGAGTACAACGGACAAATCCCGATCCCTAGGATAAGAAGGCCCGAAAGAAGATCCGGAGGAAGAACCAGAAGAAAAGGAAGAGATGGGGAACGACTCTGAAGATGGTTATTAGAGTTGGTTGATCCCCCTGCCCCCTTTCCCACTTTGTACCCTATCCCCAGTTTTCTTTTACTTTCCTAAAGGGCAAGTTGTCCAAGCCTATGCAGTTCTATGAAACAGTGATGTAATCTTTGTTCTCACTTATCTCAGTCCAAATTATTAATGAAAACAAACATGCTTCAGATCTAAACATATCAAGTCTAAATGTTTGTCAAACATCTGCGATTTAGGCCTACCTCCGGCAATGAGAGGTCCCCCCGATTTCTAGGAAACGTGCTAGACTTAATGCATGAATTAGTTTCTATGTGTGACTTTCTGATTGTATAAATGAAGAAACTGACTCCTATTTCTTTTTCTTTTTTTTTTTTCTTTTTTTCTTTTGCTTTATTATTACCTCCCGAAAGAAAAAGAAAGTTGGTTTCTGTCAACCCGACACTTATGGAAACACCGTATAATCTAAGATCAAAGGGAACGATGTCGGCTGCAGAAAACCCGACTGAACATGCTCTGGTCATAGCCGACAGCCCGGGGCGATTGGGGGAGAAGGACGATACCAGGAATGATGAACACGTGGCCAGAGTGGCTCAGGAAATGGAGTCCCTAAGGGAGGAAGTACAACATATCAAGGAACTAGCTCATCTAGTCATGACATCGCTTCCTCAACCACCTCGTTTTCCTTCTTTGGATTCAATTCCTAACCACTTTCCTTCCACATCATGCAAAAACAACAACACCCCAACTTCAGTTCCTACCACTCAGGTCATACCTCCAGTAACTCCCGCAAACCCACCAAATCCCCCTGTCCACACTCCCTACGAGCCATAGTATATTCAAAAACCACAAACCCGCCCATCACTACCAATGCAACCCACACCCCTCCTCGTGATAGAGTCACTTTTACCACTCACCAGCACATACCTGTGGCACATACCGCCGCCCCCATGAGCGATATGTTCACCCTGTATATTCCATTTCCGAACCTATCTTTACAGCGTCTGTCATGGTAAGGGTACCTTATGAGATTGACCAATATGCCGAGATGGAGAAGGAAGCCAGGCTTAAGGAAGAAGAGTCAGTATCTGAGTAGCTGCAAAGCTTGAGAAAACAAATGAAGAACCTCCAAGTTGCCCGAGGAATTGAAATTTTGGACTACGAGGATCTGTGTATCCATTCGGATGCGGACATGACAGCAGGGTATAAGCCTCCAAAGTTCGATATCTTCGACAGGACGGGTGATCCCCACATGCATTTGGGGGCATATTGCTACAAGATAGTCGTAGTGGGAAGAAATAAGAAGCTAAGGATGAAGTTATTTATAAGGAGCCTGATGGGAGAAGCACTCACCTGGTATACTCAACAGGATCCGCGAAATTGGAGAACTTGGCAAGATATGGCAGAGGACTTCATGAATCGCTTTCGATTCAACACAGAATTCACTCCCGATAGGTTCACACTGGTGAACCTGCAGAAAAAATCATCCAAGTCATTCCAAGAATATGCACGTCGGTACAGGTTAGAGGCCGCGAGGACGCAACCTCCGTTGGACGATAGTGAATTAACCAAGTATTTCATTAGATCCCAAGAAGGGATATACTTTGAAAACATGATGGGGATGATGGTGCAGAAATTCCCCGAGCTTGTCAAGATGGAAGATTTCTTAGAAGAGGGCATAAAATCTTGTAAAATACAATCTATGGCAGCACTGCAAGCGGCCAGCAAGGCCATCCAATCGGGGTCAATAGGTAGCGGGAAGAAGAAGAAAGAGTAAATCTCAGCAGTCGTCCCTTACTATCAACCCAACCCACTTCACACAAACACAAACAATCATTCACCACCACCCACTTACGCTTCAGTCTATAACACCCAACCATATTACCACCCTCAACCCCAATACAACCCTTCTCGAGCCAACAACAACCCAAACCCACAACGACCATATGCTCATGTCCAAACCACTACTCACTAGAACCGACCCACTTATGCACCACGTTGTCATCCCAACTTTAAAGAAGGGTCCTAGAAATTATACCCCGATTGCTGAGCCTCTGGCCCAATTGTTTGAGAGACTGAGAAGAGTGGGATTGATAAATCCAGTGGAAGGAAGGGTTCCTGAGTATCCCTCCAAGTATTTTGATGTAACTAAAAGATGCGTGTACCATTATGACGTGCCTGGGCATGATAATGAAGATTGTTTTAAGCTGCAAAATGAGATTGAAACACTGATCAATAGCGGAGGCATTCAATGCACTCCGGCGCCGTACAATGTGAATCGCAATTTGCTACCGAATCACTGAAATCAGGGAGTCAACATGATCATGTTGGATGAAGAATATGACCTAAAAGTAATGATTGTCACTATAAGAAATGCAAAAGCCGCCAGGATCCCTCCCCAAAGGGCTCCAATAATTACAGTACAAGTGAGTCCTATAGTGATAGTTCAGACTTATTAGAGACAACATGTCAATGCTATAGAAGATAAAGAAAGTCGGAAATACAAAACCGTCCCATAGACGTACTAGCAGAAGGGGAGGGCCAAAATGATAGACTATGCCGTAGCTCATGGTATGACTAGGTCTGAGAGATGCTACGCCCTTGAAGATGCCAATCGAGGGAACTTGGGAAGAGAGAAAATTCAAATAAGGAACATAACCGACCCAGAAGCCACAGAGTTTTGGAAACCAATGTTGACCAAAAGTACTCCGTGGAGGAGCAACTGAAGAAAACTCCAGCACAGATATCAATCATGGACTTGATAATGAGCTCTGACAGTCATAAGGATGCCCTATTTAAAGTACTAAGTGGGGTAAGTATACCAATAAATACCACCATTGAGGCGCTGGCCGCGATAATTAGGAAAATGGTCGATGCAAATATGATCACTTTCAGAAGAGACAAGCTTCCTGTCGAAGGCGCAAGTCACAACAAAGCTCTTCATATCACTATCAACTGTGGGGACAAAGTGGTGTCCCAAGTGTTGGTTGACGGAGGGTCAGGAGTTAACATTTGTCCGCTCTCTACCTTACATGAGTTAGGAATTCATTTGAGGGAAGTCAAGGAAAGCCATGTGAGGGTAAGGGCCTTTGACGGTTCGCAAAAGGATGTCTTCAGAGAAATTTATTTGGCCTTGCAGATCGGGCCGGTCGAATTTCCCATATTGTTTCAAGTAATGGATATCTCTTCTTCCTATAACTTGCTGCTAGGAAGGCCCTGAATACACTTGGCAGGGGCCATACCATCAACTTTACACCAATGCATGAAATTAGAGTGGGGTGTCATGAGATCGAGGTACATGGCGAGTGGGGTCACCCTGCTTATTTGGAACATGTTGTTCCATTTATTGAAGGGCTAGACGGAGTTGATTTCCATGTAGTGGAAATCATGTAGACTACCGAAATGGAAGAGACTAAACACAACATGGGAATGAAGTCGCCGTATAGATCCAAGATGGCTATCATGGAGATGATAAAATATGGATACAGGCTAGGAATAGGGCTGAGAGCCAAGTCGGATGGGATCACAGAGCCAGTTGAACCTAATAGGAAGAAATGAAGGGCCGGCATAGGATATCAACCTCCAGTGGATAAAGCTCATACCATTAGCTCCGAGAAAAAGGTTTTTGTGCCAGAGCATGTTCCATGTCTGGGTCAAAGTTCAGTGTCAGAAGATGATATCATCGATAGGATGGGAAAGTTGTTCGTGAATATGATTGAAGAATGCTGTGAAGGGACTAACATCAAGTCACCGACTATCAGGGATGCCGAACCAGGGGAAGAGCTACGGAATTGGACTGCCAGTCCATCTTTGGTTTGCCGGGAGTTTTGGTAGTATGGAAATGTAAAGGTTTTCTTTTGAAAAGCACACGGTTAATGGAGGCCTACACCGTGTCTGTACCTATTTGTCATTTGCCTCTTTTTAACGCTTAAGACATTCCTCCTTTGATGAAATAAAAAGAATCATTTTCTCAAACATTGCAACTTTATTTACAACTTAATTTATACTTAGCTTTTCTTTTCATGGTCATATGACGACATGTCGAGATTAAGCACTGATATTATCTCGCATCGGCTACCCACCGATCCTACAAACCCAAAAAGTTCAAACCTGATTTAAGTCTGAGAATAAAGGAAGAAGTAACCAAGTAGATAGAGGAAAAATGTGGTAAGGGTCACCAATTATCCCAGCTGGTTTGCAAATATAGTCCAAGTACCCAGGAAAGACAGAAAGATCAGAATATGCGTAGATTATCGAGATCTTAACAAAGCTAGTCCAAATGATGATTTCCCCTGCCAAATATCCATATCCTCGTCAACAACTACGCGAAGCATGAACTGCAGTCATTTATGGATTGTTTCGCGGGTATGACCAAATCTTGATGCACGAGGAAGATGCCGAGAAGACATCCGTCACCACACCTTGGGGAGTTTACTGCTATAGAGTCATGTCGTTCGGTCTCAAGAACACCGAAGCCACCTATATGAGGGCCATGGCAATCTTTTTTCATGACATGATTCATAAGGAGATTGAAGTGTACGTGGATGACATCATCATAAAGTCTCGAAAGAGTTTAGAGCACTTGGACTATTTGAGGAAATATTTCTAGCGCCTTCGAAGGTACAATTTGATTTTGAATCCGAAAAAATGCACGTTCAGAGTCCGTGCTGGAAAACTGTTGGGCTTCATTATAAGCAGGAAGGGGATAGAATAAGACCCATCAAAAATCAAGGCCATTTAGGAATTTCCACCATCGAAGAGCAAGAAAGATGAAATGTGTTTCTTGGGTAGATTAAATTACATCAGTCACTTCATAGCCCAGTCCACGGTAATCTGTGTGCCCATTTTCAAAGCACTGAAAAAGGATGCTGCACAAAATGGACAGAAGAGTGCCAAAACTCCTTTGATAGAATCAAAGAATATATGTAGAATCCACAAGTACTAGTTTTCCCCGAGCCCGGGAAGCCATTGTTACTATACTTGTTAGTCTTGCATAACGCCTTCGGCTATGTGTTGGGATATCATGACGAAACTGGGAGAAAGGAGCAGGTCAACTACTACTTAAGTAAGAAGTTCATGTCATGCGAGGACAAGTATACTCTGATGAAACACACTTGTTGCACTCTGATTTGGATTGCCTAGAAACTAAGGCATTATATGTCAGCATACACTACGCATTTGATATCTCGGCTCGACCCACTCAAGTACATCTTCCAGAAGCTGATGCCCACCAGAAAGCTAGCTAAATGGCAAATTCTACTCAGCGCATTTGACATTGTGTAAATAACTCAGAAGGCTATCAAAGGGTAAGCTTTAGCTGACCTCGTAGATAATCCGGTGGATGAGGATTACGAGCCACTTACTATGTATTTCCCCGATGAAGAAATATTATTTGCTGGAGAAGATATTACAGAATCGTACCCTGGATATAGAATTTTTTTCGATGGAGAAGCAAACATCAAAGGAGTCGGAATTGGGGCAGTCCTGATTTCGGAATCAGGACAGCATTATCCAGCATCGGCAAAGATAAGATTCCCTTGTACTAACAATATGGCTGAATACGAAGCATGAATCCTTGGGATCAGAATGGCAGTCGACATGAACGTCAAAGAACTTTTGGTCATAGGGGATTCTCATCTATTGATACACCAAGACCAAGGGGAATGGTCCACCAAGAATATCAAGATACTTTCGTATCTACACTGCGTGAATGAACTATGCAAGAAGTTCACGAAGATTGAGTTCAAGCATGTCCCCAGGATTCAGAATGAGTTTACCGATGCCCTTATAACTCTATCGTCTATGAATCAGCATCCAGACAAGAACTACATCAGCACTATCGAGTTAGAGATCAGGGATCAACATGCCTATTGCTTCCATGTAGATGAAGAACCAGATGGTAAACCATGGTATCAAGATATCAGGAAATTCCTTACAACCAGAGAGTACCCGGAGAATGCTACTAATGGTCAAAAGAGAGCCCTCAGGAGGTTGGCAAACCACTTTTTCCTCAACAGGGAAGTCATGTACAGGAGGACCCCAAATTTAGGATCGTTGAGATGTGTAGACGCTGCCGAGGCAACCAGGTTATTGGAAGAAATACATGCAGGAACGTGCGGACCCAACGTGAATGGGTTCACATTAGCCAAGACGATCTTGAGAGTTGGATACTATTGGATGACTATGGAAAGCAATAGTATCTGCTATGTGCAGAAGTGTCACCGGTGCCAGATTCACGGGGATTTTATCTGGGTTCTACCGAATGAGTAAAACATAATGGATTCACCCTGGTCGTTCGCCGCTTGGGGCATGGACGTGATTAGACCTATAGATCCTGTCGCATCAAACGGGCATTGTTTCATATTGGTAGTTATCGACTTTTTCACTAAATGGGTCGAAACATCTACTTATAAGGTCGTCGCAAAGAAGGTAGTGGCAGATTTCGTTCAGAACAACATAGTCTACAGATTTGGAATACCGGAGTCTATCATTACTAAAAATGGCGCTAACCTCAACAGCGACCTCATGAGAGAAATATGCGAGAGGTTCATAATCGTCCATCGCAATTCCACGACCTATAGACTACAAATGAATGGGGCAATCGAGGCCGCCAACAAGAATATCAAGAGGATTCTACGAAAGATAGTGGACAATCACAGGAAATGGAACGAGAAACTATATTTCACCTTACTGGATTATCGGACCACCATGATAACATCCACTGGGGCAATGCCATACATGGTATTATATGGAACTAAAGTTGTGATACCCGCAGAGGTCAAAATATCATCTTTAAGGGTCATCCAAGAGGCAAAATTGGATGACACAGAGTGAATACGGGTCAGACAGGAGCAACTCATGCTCATCGACGAGAAAGAGAATGGATGCAGTATGTCATGGTCAGCTATATTAGAACAGGATGGCTAGTTCATTTAACAAAGGAGTGAAGCCTTGACAGTTCACACTGGGGCAGTTGGTCCTGAAGAAAATCTTTCCCCACCAAGAGGAAGCCAAAGGAAAGTTCGCACCAAACTGGAAAAGTCCTTACGTGGTTCACCGAGCACTATCAGGTGGATCTCTAATCTTGGCAGAAATGGATGAAAGAATCAACAGCCCATCAACTCAAACACAATCAAGAGATACTATGTTTGAAGACAAATAGAGTTAGGTTTTTGCTGTAACAGAACTACGTTCAACCTGACTTCCCATGGAGGGATACATAGGCAACCCACGTAGGGTTCGGTTCCTCTCCCCCTTTCTCTTTTGTTATATAAAGCCAACTATCACGTTTGTATGTTGCTCGGGAACTATGTCGACTTGATTTCACTAGAAAGCAATACGTAGGCAATCCTCATCGGATTCAATCATCTTTTGTAATTGAACTACGTCCTGGCCTGATTCCATTTGGATACGTAGGCAGTTTGAGTCACACTCGGCCATTTAATTCTTAATCTCATCAGTTTTGCATCAGTTGTAATCGTACTACATCTTGACCCGATTCCATTTGGATACATAAGCTGCCTGAGTCAGGCTCGGTCATCTTCTTCACATTTTATTATAATCCACAAACTAAGTTCAGACCTGATTCCATTTTGGATACGTAGGCAACCTGAAAGGGTTCGGTCATAACCTTAGGAAAATCTTAGTAATGCATTAGTCAGAATTAAGGACGCAGTCACAACGGCAAGTAGCCGCGTTGTCAGAAGCATCACGGAAGATCGACATCAACAGGACGAAGTTTTCAAGAAGATACGCTTGCGTGTGGAGAACTTTTTGTAATATGTCACAATTTGGAATGGCAACATTTGCCTTAAAAATAAAGTATTTTCAAAATGTTTTCTAAAATATAGTAAGTTGTTCCATCTACCAAACTTCGCGGCGCAACCATATCAAAGACCGAGGCAAACCAATATTGTGGTCGACACAAACCAACTTCCCCGCCCCCACTAAGAATTTATCTTTGAGTGTAGGGTCAACAGGGAGCAGGATGAACACAATGGGGCAAATGACGGATCTGCCACTTGCCTAAGATTATCTCTCTTTTTCCTTTACTTGAATATTTCTGGCACAACTAAGGCTAATTTTTGAATCCTTTGCAGGTACCTTGGAGCCAGACTGCTGATACAGGAATACCTGTACATAGCAAACCGTCTGCTCAAACAATCGGAGCACTTTGTACAAACAAGCCATCGACTTTTCCAATTGAAGTTATGTATATAGCAAACTGTCAGCTCAATCGATCAGAGCGCCTTGTACAAATCGAGCGCCGGCTTCGCCAATCAGAGCCTTGTATAAATAGAAAATTGTTCATCTCGCCAACAGTACAATCTGCATCACTGGTCCGTTGCAATGGATGCTAGAATAGACAGTCGCAAACCTTGTCACCGACATTCTGCCAATCGATGGCCGCAGATTAGCTTCGCAGTCAAGAGTATCTCTTGGGCAAGCTTTTATTTCCTTTGCTATTACTTTGCATGTTTTGACATTTTGCTCATGTAACTTCAGGTATGATTACGGTTTTAAGCAATCACTCCCAAGAGGAGATTATTTCATATTCCAGTGCAAAGCTCTCCCAACAAGAGGAGATGCACTCTACAAATCAAGCTCTCCCAACAAGTGGAGACATTTCTCGATGCAAAGCTTTCCCAACAAGCGGAGACACACTCTACAAATCATGCTCTCCCAACAAGCGGAGACAATTCTCAAATGCTCCAACAGCTGCAGAACGGTACACAGCCTGGCTAACAAATCGAGTCAATATCAAGTATCCCACCATCCAGATCCCAAATAACCGCTCGCCGGCAGCCATGCATCATCATTCCTGCATCATCCACATCGCATCTTAATATATTCTGCATTGCAATATATGGGTATGCATTCATTTCATTTATTTTGTAGGAACAAACACCGCATAATGGAACTTTTCTAAGCAGCATATCAAACTACAACGCTATAAGGGACAACAAACCCGTTAGCGGGCCAAGGATCTAAGTTCAGGCACAAAATGACCAGTGAAACTCAAACTTTTCAAATCCTTCAAATCAAGCCGCAAAATTCAAGCTAAAATACTCCTTCTCACCGTATCGTCATAATACGATACTGGGGCAGTTCCTCCGAGTACCGCTCCTTAAACAATCTTCACTCCAGAACTACATGAGGCCTGATCCTAGTTAAGCTTGAGGTATGTAAGCAATTGAAAGACAAAATTCTGCCTCAATTCTCCAAAATCCTCCCAGAATCTTCCTTAACTCCCAATCTTACAATTCATAATCTCCGTGACATTCCTGTAATGCATGCCTAAAAGTCGAGACAAAATTGGCTTTGGTTCAATTTCTTTGCCCGAAACACATTTTCATCGTCTCCGGTCAAAGAGAGGTAGCTGTTGACGGCCAATTTTGACCCTCCCTTTTAAAATTAATTTACTTATACTTAATAATATACAATAAATAATTTGAAAGTATTTTCTATTGATAAATGCCTATTTCTACCAAATTAATTAAGTATTAGCTTTGAAACTAATCAGTTAGTATTAGTATTATGTAATTACAAATATATTTGCCATTTTAAGATTATTAATATAACTCTTATATACATCACATATGCCTTATAATTAATTTAATGAATGACTCCTTAAATTCTAGTTAATTAGACTGTTAAGTTAATAATTTGACATTAATGATAAAAATGAAGTATTTATAAACAATTAATTATAACAGTTAGTAATGTATATAATAATTATGATTTTAGTTCACTTTATTGAAAATTATAAAGCTTATTTAATTTATTATAAAAGGAATCAAAAGCGGCTAAGGGCTATAATTTCAATTCTCTATTAAAGATCAAGTGGCTATCTTTTAAATGGTCTCCAGCCCAACACCCAAGCCCAATTAGGAAATACCCAATCCAAACAATCTCTCCCTTTCCACTTTGGAAATCCATTCCATCACGATTGAGCCAATCACAGTATACTATGTCGCCTTTCCCATCACCTCACAAAAGAGACACAACTGATCCGAGCCGTCCATCCCACAGATCAACGGCTCTCAATTTATCTCCATTTCCTTTTTAATTTTAATAACCCCAGCAAGCTTAATCTTGGACGTTGAAACCAAGGGATCTAATGGCCCTTAAATTTCGTCCATAAAAAATGTTTAATCTCGAATTTCAGGACTGTTGATCTCAGAGATCAATGACCCAGATTCGATCTCCTAAGTTTAACATAGAGGCAGCCCCCCCCCCTCCCCCCCAAATCTCTCAAACCCTAGAATCATTTCCTATTGAATCTGCCGCCTCTTTTTCCTTTTCCTCTCTAAACTCTCTCGACCTGGCATGAAGAAATTAATCACAGGCCTTGCACAAATTTGTTCAAAGTCACAAATCTTGACCCAGAATCATTCTGTATGCTTTCATATTCGTGATTCTCGCTGTCGCTTTCCTATTTCGTCCTAGAGATTCAACATCTCGAGTTTTCTGACCCAAACACAAAGATGAAAACTCAAGTCCTCAGATTTCCTTTTGTTATGACCAAATTAGAGCATGCATGAGCTCCTCATGATGATTATTCTGAACCAGAGGTCAAATGCAATGACCTCTGGACCTCCGGTCTTTATCCGATGGATTCTTCACTTGTAACGGCTGCCATGCACTCAAGAAACAGTCTCATTTATGTTTCTCTCAGATTCACTCAGATTCACTCCTATTCACTCTGATTTCACTCTGATTTTACCCTCTCTGTATCATCATCGACTCATCGTCATCTTCCACTATTTTTTTGAATCTTGTTGAACCCTAGAGGCATTGAGTGCCACTATAAAAGGACCCTTCAATGCTCCCACCTAACACCAGACCTAACACGAACACAAAAGTTACACTACAATTTTGTAAAAGATAGGCTTTGTTTTACTAATCTTTGGTTTTCTCTTTTTATTTCTGAGTGCTTTCACAGCTCAAGCTTGAAGCTTAGGGACTTAGGCAATTAGAAAGAATCCTCATTTGGTCTGCTGCCCTAGAGAAGGTCAGTACACCTCCAACTCTTCTCTTTTGCTTATTTTATTCAAGTATCACAAACATGTTGTAGTCTTTTGTTAATTGTGTTCGCTTATGAGGTTTGATGTTATTTCCAGTTCATGATAAGGTGTTGTTGATTTGTGGTCTTTCGTCATGTTTCTGAATATCTCTAATTGGTGTTGATTAGGTTATTATGTGACTTTAATGACTTTCATTTCTGAATCCAAATAGTCTACATGATTAAGTTTCCTTGATATGCCTTAATAACTTCTCTTGTTTACCTAGGCTTCGAATTTTCTTTTGATGATTTTGCTGTGATCTCTACCTCTGCCACAGACCTGAAAGCTCATGCCTTCATTATTTAGTTGAAGCACGTGAGGTTTAAGTGTCTTAATGCTCTCCTTCTCTATATCAATGTTTTTTAACTTTAAGAGAAGCTTCTGAGTTATTACTATGACAGTATTATGTTCATATCTAACTGTTGGTTGCATCTATATGAAATAGTATTATTAAGGTAAACTCTTATGAACATCAGTAATCCCTCTGCATATTTTTTGTTATTATCAAGTTGCCTTTCATAAAATAGGACATAGTCATTTTGTTATAGTTGAATGATAACTGTTTTCAAAATGAGCATAATTGTCTCATATTTAGATGATAATCTTAGTCTGTATACCTGAGTTAAACCTGTTTGGCACTATATTTTCCTTGTTTATAACCCCCTTTATGACGTTGCTGACTTGGCTTTATAATAGGTGAAACTCACCTTGTCTGTGTAAGATCATAACCTCATGTGAAGTATCTATGTGTAATTGATTCAAATGTTGCATGTACCTATTTTGTCTTCATGATCTCATTGTTTGGAAATTGCACTCAGTCCTGTCTTTCCCTGCTAATCTGAGTTGAATCTGATTTGTAAATCCTAAAGAAAACTTCCTACTGTTGCTGCTTGGGCATAATGGTTTGCCTGAGGTTAATAGTATTATGAAAATGTGATTCTGTCCTCTATTCCAAAATGAAGTAAGATTGATAACATGTGAGTCTATTAAAGCCTTTTTTAGGAATCCCATGTTTGAATCTGTAACCTATAATCATACTAAGAGTCCTGATTATGTTTTAGTGTCTTTAATAACACCTATAGAAGTTGCTAATTATGACTGTTTGTCTGAATCCTTGATGATTGCTTTCAAAAGTTCCAAGTAGCATTGTTAATCTATGCATGTGCTAGTGGCAAGACATGAGCTAACCAATCTGTGGTTAGTCTGCTAGGATAGAAGTATCTATATTTCTGGGTTACTATATATATGAACTGTGTGCTCTTTATCTATCCTAAAAATGTGATCCCAAGTGTTTAGCTCCTTTAGCAGTAACATTATAGTGTTCCTACCTCTATGTGTGTTTGGAATCTGACCTTCAGACTTGTTTGATATGTGTTTATTCACTTAGCAGTGGAAATAAAGATATAAAATGAAACTGTTCTCGTGTCCTTATGTTATTTTGTCAAGGGAGAAGTATACTTATGTGTTAGGTTGTATTGTGGTATTTGTTTTACATTGAAAGAGCCTCATTGTCACTTAAACCCATGGGAAAAAATGAGTTGTTAGTGGTTGGGTTTATTTGGGAGTAGAGTTTAATTCTAGTTGCTGCTCTCCCCGGCACAAGCATTGCCCTAGGCCTTGAGACCCTTGGGAACTTGCAAGCATCTAGGGATTCAAAGGGGCATCGTCCTTGAGTGGAACTCCCTCCTTAGACCTAGATTCATTGGCCTTGTTATTCTCTTTAGGATTAGTGTTTAATGACAACGAAAGGTTTTCAGTGTAAAGTATTTATCATATATAACCACCACATTAGTATAAGTTCTCATGGTATTGGAGCATTGATAGTTTGTTATTTTTTCCTCCAATCATTTAACTATGTGTTTCAGGCATGGTTGAATATACAGAATATGTATCTAATGACCTTCTCTTTTCTTTACATGTACATTTGTTTGGGCCTTCTGAGTTCTTGAGGAACTCAGGCCTAAGTCTATCATTACTGTATTTTCTGAAAATTCGAAGTCAGTTGTAGTCGTCCCTATTACTGCTGGGCCTGCCCCTTTGAGGCCCAAATACCAGAGTCCAATCTCCTCCTTTAACTCCTTTATGATTCACTGCTGTATTGCCTTAGTTTTACTGCCTTGTCGCATTTTGTTGCGTTCTTGTTGTTATTTTTATCTCACGTGTATACAACAATTATATATTGGATTGAATGATACTTTCTATCTTAAGTCATATACAAACTTAGGCAAGCCTAAAATAACATAGGATTAAAAGAAGAATTAGTTAGTAACTAATCTCCCGTTCGCTAATTATAAATTGTTTATATCATAAAAAAATTATTTTCACTAACTTTTTCTTAAAGGATTTTTAAGCCCAAAAGCTTAGTAGGAGACAATAGCTCCACTTTCAAAAAGGGAAAATCATATTAGAAACACAAGTTTTACCTTCAAAAGGGAATCAAATCATTTTGAAACAATGAAGTGTTTTCGCCCCCAAGGGATTTTCAAAAATGATTTTTCTTCAAGTCTGAAAATCAAGGTACATCTTAAGCTTACTCCTATAGTACCTTCATCTTATTAGAACAATATGCACCTTCATGCTTTAGGAACAAGTGTTTTAATTTAATTCTCCTTTTCACATACTTTCTTCCTATATCTTTATTTCACATTCTCCTTAATGCACCTTCAAAAGCTCTTTTCAAGTATATATGCACTAACGTTATTGTCCTCTATAAAAATCATACCCTTTTAAACTACACCCTCCCTTTGTAAGAATTATGTCCTAATATACGGTAAGCCATATCTTTAGAACGCTAGTTAAGGCATAGTATAAATAACTGATTCCAAATTTAGTCTAAGTCCTATGGAGCTATCTTAGGTAGATTTTAGGGGTGTCTAACACCTTCCGCTTAAAAGAACAATAACACTTACCCATAATCTCATCGATTAGGAGACTAATAAAGAATACGACCTTAGTAATTAAATAGGTGCCCTAGTATCAACAACAGAGAAACCACAAGTTGAATCTTGTTTTGACTAGTGCAAAATAGGGTACAACAGTAATGACACCTAGTCTCTAAGACTAGGTAAGCCTAACAAACACGAGAAATAGAGGAAATATTACTAAAACCTCAAATTAAACCATTACACTATTATAATAAAACTGAACATTACACTAGTCAACATTTTCCTAAAACCTGGTGGAACAGAATCATAAGCTCTACAAGAAAGTACTAATAGTCTCATAATACAATACTATTTTGAAACAAGAAACTAGAATGTCTAAAATAGAAGGTAACTCCGAGGCATGCGGACGTCGAGCGGGTATACCTTGTATTCTCTAAAAGCCGCTACTCAATCAATCTCTAGCGTCTGACATGAGCAGGTTTACTTGGATCTGCACAAAAATATGCAGAAGCATAGAATGAGTACACCACAACGGTGCCCAGTAAGTATCAAGGCTAATCAAGGTATACTAGTGACGACGCCAGGTCAAGCCACCTACTAGGACATAATAAACATAACAAAACTATAATAACAAGGAGAAATTAAAAATAGAGAAATGAACAATAACGAAGCAATTTAATATCGTAAACTAATGAAAGAATGGTAAGCATAAGGTAACAAGAAAAAAGCAATTAATAAGAACCACAAATAGTCAAATACGGACAAAACTAGTAAGACAAGGAAGAATAAAAGCAACAAAAATTTGTTCAACCAATAAATTTTATCAACCTGAAATGAGCAACAGGAACCACAACCGAGGTACCGCCTCGTATTCACATTTCTCAATATAATAACAATCTTTCCTTATACCGTCGCGTGAGCCTTGCATTTAGATAGTTTTTGAAAATATTTTTTCCGAAATAGCTACACGCACTTTATCCCACCTTATGTCGCCGCGTGGCTTTAAGTAATTCCTTTACTAGCAACACGCACATAAATCTCACCTTATGCCGCCGCATGGACATTAACTCCTATCTTTATACCGCCTCATGCGCATCAATATCACAATACAATGACAACTCTCACCACAAGTGCCCATATGCCACAACTGGCTAGTGAATCAATAATACCAATGTTTCCACAACAACAAGCCCATGGCTCAACCATAATATATACAAGAATCTCAACAATAACAAAATGAATATGAATTCCTTAAGAAGAACGATATCTCAACAATTAAAATCATCACATCAATATGATAACGACTTTTACAACTTTAACACCAATAACTCAACAAGAAGATAATCCACCAAATAACAACTTCAAGTAAAATTAATCCAACAATTAAAGATGTAACAAGGCAATAAGGAAGGCAATAATTTCAATGAGGCATTTAAGAGCAAAGTATCATGTAAGAGGTAGAACAAGTGTTAACAAAGTCAAATAAAGCATGTAAGGGTAGACTAACACGTGTCAGAGTAGATTAACAATAAGAATTATAACATGATGTGACAATTCAGTTAAAGGCATAAAAAGAGTGTAAATAACCTAAACCGATAAAATACCACATATAACTCGTGTACCCACTTATCAAATTGCGTACACGGCTCTCACATAACACAAATAGCACAATCAATCTCAAATTTTAAGGGGCAGTTCTCCCACACAAAGTTAGGCAAGATACTTACCTTAACTAGGACAACTCAACCCTCGAAAATAGTTTTTCCCCTAAAATTCACCTCCACACGGCTCAAATCTAACCAAAAGTGGCTTAATATCATCAACCAATGCAAGGGAAAACAATTACAATAAATAAAGCTTTGATCTTTTTAAAATTTCCAAAAAGTCAGCAAAAGTCAACCTCGAGCCCGCCAGGTGAAACTCGGGTCCACAAGTAGATTCCAACAATGCATAACCCTACGAGTCCATATATGTGATTAGTTTTCCAATCCGAGTCCAAATTGACACTCAAAATTCAATTCTTCATTTTTCAAAAACTTGACAAAATTTCTCAAATTTTCACGTTGATTCACATAAATTTGATGTTAAATCTGAGGAATATTCATGAAATATAGTTGGAAATTGATTAGAATCACTCACCCAATGTTTGTATATGAAAATCCCCTCTCCAAATAGCCTCCTGCTGAGTTTAGGATTCTAAAATGTGAGAAATGAGACTAAATCCCGACTTTCCAGCCCTTATGTCCAGTTGCAGCTGTCGTAATTGCGACATGATGCGAACCCTCGCAACCACGAAGAAATCTTGGCAAATGTGGCCACTGACAACCTAAGAGGATGTCGCAAATGCGACATTGGCTTCGCATTTGCGAAGCCTTTGTTCATTGCAAATGCGACACTTTTGTCGATAAAGAGAACTACCCAATTCCTGACACTATTAACAATTGCGACACCTGAGACCCCCTTCTAGGATCGCAATTGTGACACCTGATGCATCAGCACACCGGCAGTTCTATTTTTAATCCAAACCATTCTACGACACGTCCGAAACTCATCTGAGCCCTTGGGGCTTCAAAATAAAAATCCACACAAGTCTAAAAATATTATACGAACTTGCTCACGTGATGAAAACACAAAAATAATATCTAGAACTACGAAGCGGACACCAAAACGATGAATTTCAAATTAAACTTCAAGAACTTCTAGAATTGCAACTAAGCGTCTGAATCCTATCCAATCAACTTCAAATGATACCAAATTTTGCAGTCAAGTTTTAAATAGTTTGACCTATTCCAAGTCCCAAAATCCAATTCTGAACCCGATAGGCAAGAGTCAACCTACGGTCAACCTTCTAAACTTCAAATTTCCAATATTCGGTAAAACATCACAAATCAACCTACGAATTTCCGAATTCGATTTCGGGCATACGCCCAAGTTCAAAATCATGATACGAAGCTATCAGAGCCATAAAAATACCATTTCGGGGTCGTTTTCACAGAAGTTAAAGTTTGGTCAACATTTCTAACTTAAGATTCTAAGTCAAGAACCAAAGGGTCTAAATCAACCCGAAATCTTCTCAGAATGAAACCAATCAACCCCGCAAGTCATAAAACCCAAATTACACATGTGTGAAGCATCAAAAGGGGAAACTAGGTGAAACTACACAAAACGACCAGTCGGGTCGTTACATTCTCCCCCTCTTAAAACAAACGTTCATCCTCGAACGTGCATAAGGACATACCCGAAGTGACAAAAAGGTGAGGATAACAATTTCGGTCTCCCAGGTCGCCTCCTCCGCTGGATGACACCTCCATTGAAGCTTCACTAAAGCAATATTCTTTGATCTCAACTTCTGGACATGTCTGTCTAAAATAGCCATCGGCTCCTCAATATATGTCAAGTCCTTTTCCAATTGGACTAAACTGAAGTCTAAAACATGAGACGGATCACCATAATACTTCTGAAGCATAGAAACATAGAACACCAGATGAACTGTATATAAGCTAGGTGGCAATGCAAGCGTGTAGGCTACCTCCCCCACTCTCTCAAGGATATCGAAAGGACCAATATACCTAGGTCTCAACTTGCCCTTCTTTCCAAACCTCATCACACCCTTCATGGATGAAACCCAGAGCAAAACCCTTTCTCTGACCATGAATGCAACATCACGAAGTCTTCGATTGGCATAACTCTTCTTCCTAGACTAAGCTGAACGAAGACGATCCTGGATCAACTTGACATTCTCCAAGGCATCTCAAAACAAATTTGTTCCCTACAATATAGCCTCACCCGGCTCAAACCATCCAACTAGAGAGAAGCGTCGTCTCCCATACAGGGCCTCACAAGGAGCCATCTGAATACTGGATTGGTAGCTATTGTTGTAGGCAAACTCTGCAAGTGGCAAGAACTGATCCCAAGAACCCCCGAAATCCATCACACAAGCACGAAGCATATCCTCTAATATCTGAATGGTGCACTCGGACTGCCTGTCCGTCTGTGGGTGAAATATTGTACTCAACTCAACCCGTGTGCCTAACTCACACTGCACAACTCTCCAGAAGTATGATGTAAACTGTGTGCCCCAATTAGAGATAATGGATACCAGCACACCATAAAGTCGAACAATCTCAAATATAGATCTGAGCCAGCTTCTCTGAAGAATAGGTAGTCACCACCGGAATGAAATAAGCCGACTTGGTCAACATGTCTACAATTACCCATATTGCGTCAAATTGCTTCTGATTCTGTGGGATCCCAACAACGAAGTCCATGGTAACACGCTCCCATTTCCACTCGGGAATATCAAGTCTTTGAAGCAAACCGCCCGACCTGATGCTCATACTTCATATGCTGACAATTTAGGCACCGAGCCACATACTCCACTATATCTTTCTGCATTCTCCTCCACAAATAGTGCTGCCTCAAATCCTAGTAAATCTTAGAGGCACCCGGATAAATGAAGTACCGCAAACTGTGGGCCTCTTGAAGGATCAACTCCCGTAACCCATATATATTGGGCACACATAACTGGCCCTGCATTCGCAACGCACCATCATCTCCAATAGAAACCTCCTTGGCATCGTCGTGTTGTACCGTGTCCTTAAGGACAAGCAAATGGGGGTCTTTATACTGACGCTCTGTGATGCGATCATATAAAGAAGACTGAAAAAGAAAGCAAGTAAGAACCCGACTGGGCTCCGAAACACCCAATCTAACAAACTTATTAGCCAAGGCCTGAACATCAAGGGCTAGTGGCCTCTCTGCTACCAGTAGATATGCCAAACTGCCCAAATCTTCAGCTAATGATACCCTGACCTCAAATCAATCTTTGAGAACACTCTAACACCCTGTAGCTGATCGAATAAGTCATCATAGAGCGGTAATGGATACTTGTTCTTCACTGTAACCTTGTTTAACTGTCGATAGTCAATACACATGCACTTAGAACTATCATTCTTATTCACAAACAGAATTGGAGCACCCTACGATGAAATACTAGGCTGGATGAAACCCTTATCAAGCAACTCTTACAGCTGCTTCTTCAACTCTGCTGGTGCCATATGATAGGGTGGGATAGAAATGGGTTGGGTGCTCGGCAACAAATCAATATCAAAATAGATATCCCTATAGTGCAGCATGCCCGGAAGATCTGCTAGAAATACATCTGAGAAGTCTCTCACTAACGGAATTGACTCAACGGTAGAAGTATCAAAACTAATATCTCACAAAGGCTAGATATGCATCACACCCCTTCTCAACCATTCGTTGAGCCTTTAGAAAGGACACAACCCTGCTAGGAACATAATTAAATGTACCCCTCCACTCTAACTGTGGCAAATCTGGCATGGCCAATGTCACAATATTGGCATGACAATCCAGAATAGCTTGATAGAGCGACAACCAGTCCATGCCCAAGATTACATCAAAGTTTACCATACTGAGTAACAATAGATCAACTCTGGTCTCAAAACCACCAATAACAACTAAACACGACTGATACACATAGTCCACAACAATAGAATCTCCCACAGGCATAGACACCTAAACAAGAGAACTCAAGGAATCACGAGATATATCCAATTATGGAGCAAAGCAAGAAGACATGTATGAATAAGTGGGTCCCGGATCAAATAAGACTGATGCATCTCGATGAAAAACCGGAACCATACCTATGATGACTGCATCTGATGTGACCGCCTCCGTCCTAAATTGAAAAGCATAGAATTTGGCCAGGCCTCCCTCTCTAGGGTGATCTCTACCCGCCTTACCCCCACCCTAGTTGGCTGTGTGGGTGGAGCGGCAACTGGAGCAGCAACTATCGCATGTGTAGTATGTGGAGGTGCACCCCTCCTGAGTCTGGGGTAGTCCCTCACCATATGTCGGGTATCGCCACACTCAAAGCAAGCTCTCGGTGGGCGTGGCTACTGAAAATAGCTCTGGCCCTGGCCCAGTCGGCTAAACTGACCGCTAAAAGCACCCCGTGTAGAATGTGCACTAGAAAGTGGCTGAGAAAAGTGTGCAACCTGAAACCTCGTAATAGCCGGGGTACCACTAAAAGCTGGAAGTGTTGAATGAATTGGATGGATAACGTAGCCTCTACCATGATGGGTTGTAGCTGCAGCATGGCCATCACTAAATGCTCTCGTAGCTCGAGGCTTTTTTGCCTCCCTATCCTCTCTCTCGAGGCCCAACATACCCTCCAACCTTCGCGCGATATCTATCACCTGCTGATATGGGGTATCTGTCTCCAACTCTCGAGCCATGCTGAATCTAATACCATAGTTGAGCCCCTCGATAAATCGGCGGACTCACTCCCTCACAGTAGAAACCAAGGTAGGTGCATGTCTCGACAACTCACTGAATCTGCTGGCATACTCTGATACTATCATAGTACCGTGGCACAGTTGCTCAAAACTCCACGCGCCATGCATCCTAAATGGTCTGGGGAACAAACTCTCTCAAGAACATCTATAAAAACTAACTCCATATAAGTGAAGCTGCACTGGTTGGGCTACCCTCCTCTTAAGCCCGCCACCACTAATACGCTTCTCCTGACAGATGGAATGTAGTAAAAGCAACTCTGCTCGTTTCCACAATACCCTTCGTACGAAGAATATGGTGGCACTTCTCCAGAAAAACCTGCGCATCCTTTGAAGCTAGGCCACTGTAAGTAGGAGGCTAATATTTCTTGAACCTCTCAAGTCTAAGCTCATCCTCCTTAGATGCCACTGCCCTAACCTCGAGTTGAACCGGAATGACAAGCTACGCTAGCATAACCTCTAGGACCTAATCGACATGGACCAGCTGCTCTAAAGTACGGGCCACGAGAGTGTGAGCCCCACCCCCAACTTGAGATGTGGCTGGTGCAAGTGGAATTAACCCCGCCTGGGCTAGAGTACCGAACATGCTCAAAAACTGTGCTAGGGTCTCTTAAAGTGCAGGGGTGACAACAGGCGCCTCGGGTTCCTGCCCCTCAACTGGAACTGGTGGCTCCTTAGTCACAGCTTGGGAAAGTGCTCTAGTTGCACCATGTGCCCCTCCTCGGCCTCTTCCCCAGCCCCTGCCTCTCGCATATCTAGCAGGGGACACGAGTGTCTGATCGACAGATCCAACAGTACGTGTCCTCACTATCTGTGAGAGAATAGAAAGATAGATATTCGGATTTTGAAGTTAACAAATTCGCACGATAAGGAATCAAAGAAATGGAATTTTCCTATCAGTTCCGTAGCCTCTCAAAGATAAGTACAGACGTCTTCGTTCTGATCCGCAAAACTCTACTAAACCTGCTTATGACTCGTAACACCTATGAACCTAGAGCTCTGATAGCAACTTGTCACAACCCCAGTTTCGCTCCTTATGATGTCGTGATGACACCTAGTCTCTAACATTAGGTAAGAATAACAAAAAGAGAAATAGCGGAAATAATAATAAAACCTCAAATTAAACCATGACACTATTATAATAAAACTCAATAGTACACTAGTCAACATTTCCCCAAAACCTGGTGGAACAGAGTCATAAGCTCTACAAAAAAGTACTAATAGTCTCGTAATACAATACTCTTTTGAAACAAGAAATAAATAGTAGAATGTCTAAAACAAAAGGCGACTCTGAGGCCTGCGGATGTTGAGCAGGTATACCTTGAATACTCCAAAAGTAGCTACCCAATCAACCTCTAGCGTCCGGCACCGGCAGACATACCTGGATCTGCACAAAAAATGTACAGAAGCGTAGTATGAGTACATCACAACGGTACCCAGTAAGTATCAAGCCTAACCTCGGTAGAGTAGTGATGAGACTAGGTCAAGACACATATTAGGACATGATAAACATAACAAAAATATAATAACAAGGAGAAATGGAAAATGAAAAAACGAACGATAACGAAGCAATTTAGTATCGAAAACTAATGGTTGAATGGTAAGCATAATATAACAAGAAGGAATCAATTAATGAGAACCACAAATAGTCAAATACGGACAAAACTGGTAAGACAAGGAAGAATAAAAGTAACAAGAATATTTTCCGCCAATAACTCTTTTAAACATGAAATGCACAACAAGAATCACAACCAAGGTATATCCTCGTATTCACATTTCTCAATTTCAATCACAATATTTCCTTATACCACCGCGTGAGCCTTACATTTAGATAGTTTTGGAAAACATTTTCCCGAAATAGCTACACGCACTTTAACCCACCTTATGTCTCTGCATGGCTTCAAGTAATTCCCTTATTATCAACACGTAGATAAATCCCACCTTATGTCGCCGCATGCACATTAACCCCTATCCGTATACCGTTGTATGTGAATCAATATCACAACACAATGACAACTCACAGCACAAGTGCCCATATGCCACAACTGGCCAAAGAAGCAACAATACCAATGTTTCCATAACAACTAGCCCTTGGCTCAACCACGGTGTATGCAAGAATCTCAACAATAAAAAAATGTATGTGAATTACTCAACGAGAACGACACCCATGTCCGATGATTTGAGAAAGAAAGTCGAGACATTCAGAAAGAGAACTACGCTCTGCAGGTGGGAATAATTTTTTATCATGTCAAGACGGGCTTCTTCCGGGACCGGAACATGGAGACCAAAAGGTTTTGACTTACCACCATGCCTTGCTATTCCTTTATTACTATTACATTCTGTGGTTAACCATATCGAAAAAATCCATATCGTCCATCCAAAAAACGTGTCTCAATTACAGCCAACTCCCCTTCCCCTGTCTCTTTCCCTATAGAAAAACTAGCCCTGACCTAACCTCTCCTTGGCTTGCCAAAGTCATTGAGCCTATTCTATTATGAAAGTTCCACACATTGATCTTAACAATTAACAACTTCACCTCAACGTGATAACGACTTTTATAACTTTAACACCAATAACTCAACAAGAAGATATTCCACCAAATAACAACTTCAAGTAAAGTAATCCAACAATTAAAGATGTAACAAGGCAATAAGGAAGGCAATATTTTCAAATAAGGCATTTAAGAGCAAAGTATCAAGTAAGAGGTAGAGCAATAGTTAACAAAGTCAAACAAAGCATATACGGGTAGACTAACTCGTGTAAGAGTAGATTAACATTGAGAATTATAACATGATATAATATTTCAATAAAAGGTATGGAAAGAGACTAAATAACCTAAACCAGTCAAATACCACATATAACCTGTGTACCCACTTGTCACCTTGCGTACACGGCTATCACATAACATAAATAGCACAATCAATCCCAAATTCTAAGGGTAGTTCCCCCCAGCAAAGTTAGTCATGATACTTACCATAACTAGGCCAACTCAACCCTCGAAAATAGCTTTTCGCCTAAAATCCGCCTCCACATGGCTCAAAGCTAACCAAACGTGACTTAATATCATCAACCAATGCAAGAGAAAATTTAGAAGAGATAAAACTTTGATTTTACAAAATTCCCAAAAAAGTCAACAAAGTCAACCCCGGACCTACCCGGTCAAAACCCGGATCCAAGGATAGATTCTTACTACCCATAACCCCATGAGTCCATATATGTGATTAATTTTCCAATCCGAGTCCAAATCAATTCTCAAAACTCAATTCTTCATTTTTCAAAAACTTGAAAACATTTCTCACATTTTCACTTTTATTCACATAAATTTGATGTTAAATGTAAGATATATTCATGAAATATAGTTTGCAATTGATTAGAATCACTTACCCGATGTTTGTATATGAAAATCCCCTCTCCAAATCGCATCCTACCGAGTCTAGGGTTCTAAAATGTGAGAAATGAGACTAAATCCTGACTCTCCAGCCCTTTTGTCCAGTTGTAGTTGTCGCAATTGCGACATGGGTTCGAAATTGTGATCCCTCACAATTGCGAAGAAATCCTCACAAATGCGGCCACTGACAACCTAAGAGGATGTCTCAAGTATGACACTGGCTTCGCATTTGCGAAGCTTATCCTCGTTGCAAATGTGACACTTTTGTCGCAAAAGCGAACTACCTAAATCCTGACACTAATTGTGAATGCGACATAAGAATCGTAATTGTGACACCTAAG
>AWOL01S0078203.1:27406-71668 GCA_000715115.1 Nicotiana otophora | reverse complement strand
CCCCCCCGATAGATTTCAATTACGATGCTATTGTTCGCAATTGCGACACCTAAGGCATCAGCACACCAGCAGTTCTATTTTCAATCCAAACCATTCCGCGACAGGTCCGAAACTCATTTGAGCCCTCGAGACTCCAAACTAAACATCTACACAAGTCGAAACATATCATACAAATGCACTCGGCCAATCAAAAGACAAAAATAACATTTAGAACTATGAATCCTACACCAAAATGCATGAATTGCAAAGTAAACATCAAGAACTTCTAGAACTAGAACCAAGCATCTGAATCCTATCAAATCAACTCCAAATGATACCAAATTTTGCATACAAGTTCTAAGTAGCATAACGGACCTATTCCAAGTCCCAAAACCCAATTCTGAACCCAATATCGAAAAGTCAACCTACGGTCAAACTTCTAAACTTCAAATTGCCAATTTACGTCAAAACAACACAAATCAACCTACGAATTTTTGAATTCAATTCCGGGCATACGCCCAAGTCCAAAATAATAATACAAAGCAACCGGAGCGACTAAAACACCGTTCTGGGTCATTTTCACAAAAGTCAAAGTTTGGCCATCATTTATAACTTAAGCTTCTAAGTCAAGAACTAAAGGGTCTAAATCAACCGTAAATCTTCCTGGAACAAAACCAATCAATCCCATAAGTAATAAAATCCAAATTAAAAATGTTTGAAGTATCCAAAATGGGAAACATGGCGCAAATACACAAAATGGCCGGTTGGGTCTTGATAGAGGTGTTCGCTTAGAGATTTACGATGAGCTGCACCTCATGGATTCGTTTCGTAGTGCCCGAGTCCCTGTCTTTTATTTTCTCCTATCTATTTGCATTATCTCAGACAATTTCTATCATGTATTTATACTTGTACTTATTCAGTAGTTGCTCGTGTATTTGTACCACCTATACCTTGGGGGTTGTACTGTCTTAGTCGTATTCGGAAAATGTTATGATTGTATCAGATATTATGCTATTTTTTACGTTATTCCTATCTTTATTTATGATATTATTCTGTTAATTAAAGAATTTGGACTATATTATGTAGTTTCTGAGTTAAGTTGCTTAGCAAGTTTGGCTAGGTGACATCACGGCCTTAGGAGGGATTTTAGGTCATGACAAGTTGGTATCAGAGCCCCAGGCTGTGTAGGTCTCACGACTCAGGAGAAGGTCTGATAGAATATTGTAGATTGGTACAAAGACGTTTGTACTTATCTCTGGGAGGCTACAAGATGTTAGGAAATTTCACTTTCTGGATCCGTTGTTGTGCGCTTTTATCTCGGCTTGAAGCCTATATCTTCAGTTCCCTCCTACTTGTTTGTACGCGATGTTGAGCACTCGTTATCAACTGAGAATTTATGACTTGTGATGATGTTGAACCTGTGGTATGGGATATTTTTCCCCTGTGTTGAGGGTTGACTACTATCATCACTTTATTAAGGAGGTTTTCGCCTATAGCCGCTCCAGTATTGGTGTTGCCCACAAGTTCGGGGCCTTGTATATCATATCTTGATGCTTCACGTGTTGATTGGTATGGTGTTAGTGCAAAGTGGTATGGTGGTTGCTTATGTATTACGGTAGTTGAAGCCCTATGAGAAAGGCTATCTAGTTCAAGATTTGAAGTTTGGCATTTGTTCTAGAGGAGGAGAGGCATTTGTGCTATGGAAGTTCATGCCTTGGCTTATAGAATTGTAAGATTGGATATCTCTCACCATGATGGAGTTCTTACTTGTATGGTTGCATGGTTGTCTTTACTTGAGCACATTAGAGCTTGTCAGGATGATAGCCTTCATTTCATTATCTTTAGGGATGCGGTATTGTGATATGCATCTAAGGAGGTGGTCCTTGATAATAATTGAGTGTTGTGACTTCAGGGTCAGATTTGTGTTTCCAGTGTTAATGGTTCGCTGGAGATGATCCTTGAGGAGATTCGTAGTTTTGTGGTATTTTTGTTCATCCAGATAATATAGAATTGTATCGTGACTCGAGGCAGCATAATGGGTGGAGAGGATGAACAAGGACATTATTAGAAATGTCTTGCGGTGGTTGAATTGTTAGCGGGTCAAGTATGAGCAGCAGAAACTAGGTGGTTTTCTTTGGAAGATGGCTATAACTGTGTGGAAGTGAGAGCGTATCATTATGAGTTTTGTGGTAGAGTTGCCACGAATATTGAAGAGGTTTGATGTTGTTTGGAACATTGTGAGAAATTGACTCAGTATGTGCAATTCAGTCTTGTGATGACTTCTTTCATTTGGAGAGTTTGAATTTGACAAAAAGGGTTTGCTTGAGCTACAGAGGAAATGTGACTGCTTGATTATCATCTTGGTGTGCAATGTAGTCTTGAGTTTTAGATGTATTGATGAATCTTTAGGTTGATCATTGATGGAACGAAATAGATCCTTGCGGCCTGTGTATGAGTGTAGACTCTGGAGAATCAATTGATTACATAGTGGTGGTGCTTATGGCAAAGTCATAGAAAGGTTTGAGGCTACACATGTGGGCTATATCATATAAGAAGATTAAAGGTTGTATGATTTCTTATGAGATTCCTACAAAGAGTTTTACCTTATATCCAATGGGATGTATGTACTATGAAGTGAGTCTGGATCGCTTGAGGTAGATGGCACGACTGTTTTGAGGTTGAGTGTGCATCTGGGCTGATAATTCAGGATGTGTTATGGTTAGTGCAAACATAAGCTTATGAGAAATTCACCTGAGTAACAGTGTGAGATCATTGCAACCAAGGCAGAACTATCATTGTGTGTTCTTGGGTTATATGATTGTGGCTTAAGTCAAGTTAGGGAGCCTACCATCGACAATTAGATCACATGGTCATGTGTTGTTGTAATCCTAGACTTTGATGTGTTTGTGTATTAGTTATGTCTTGAGGAGGAGGATTCGAGATTGATTCGGGTAAGTAATTTGCTGGAGGCGTGTTATATTGCACCTGGTTGTTATATGGAGGTTGAGGCCATTTATTATCTTTCTTTGATTCCATATCAAATATTAATTTTATCATTAATTTCTATCAAGATTATATATCTATAATTGGTTTCACTCAATAAGAACTCCAAATCATTCTCTTGAACCTCATCCTCTTCATCATAATCTGCTTGCACCAAAATAACTTTGACCAATAGGGAAATCCCATGGCTCAAGTTAGATAGTTCTCTGTGGATGAAGTGTGTAAAGCGAAGGAATTCTTGGTTGTTCTTTTGCAATATTCATGTGTGGTCGAAGAACTAGTCATTCGGAGTGATTGACTATGTATTAAGGACTAGGTCTGAGTGGATGACTCTCGAGGATGGTTCTAGTAGGTTCAATATTCAAGGTGTGGTACCTAAGGATTTTCAGATTCATCGTCGTATAGCTGAGGAGTTGAGATTGACGTTGGATTGTAAAAGAGACTTGTAGCATTTATGTTTTGTTATCGGTTCTACAAGGCAGTGTTTGATATATGGAAGAAACAACTTCAGATTCATAAAAGGTCTCTTCAAAGCAGGTACTTTGGTTTGAGATATTATTGGGCGTATAAGAGGGAATAATGTGGCTTACGAGTCTTAGGATGATGGGATTCCATGTTAGGATCACTTGAATGAGATTTGGTTGAGGTCCATAGTATAATGGGAAAGAGAAGTGTCGCCGTAAAAGCGAGTCACGAGTAATCTAAAGAAGTTGGGTCTATTTAGCAGTGGCTTGGATCAGCACGGTAATGGAGATGATCAGTTCCTTTGCTATAATAGGGCTTTACATATGTTTTGTGGTAATACCTTTTGGGTTTCACAGTCCATGTGACTTGGTTGATTCAGAGGGGTTCAGCTCTGATAGCTTTTTTATGTGTAAATGAATTCCGAAAATTTTATGATGGTTTTGACCACGAGTTGCATTGGTGTCTCTACGAGCATGGGAATGCTGTTGCGTGTAGTGATTTTCTCTTAAATTGAGCTAAGTGAAAGGTTTCTAGTCGATGGTGTGTGTATCCTTTTTGTGATTCAAAGTTAATAGCGGGATTCTCGTATGTTTGTGTTATGGCATGATAGATGCGGTGAGCTATGGCTGATTGAGATTGAAGAGACAAGGTTGCGGTTCAATTTTAAAAGGAATTTCATGAGTTGTAGACAGCATGAGGGATTTTATACGTTTAAGAGAATGCTAACACTATCTTGTATCGCTTGGGGAGAGTGTGTATTGTAGACGATGTATTGTGTAATAATGTGCAGATGCTTGACT
This sequence comes from Nicotiana otophora, assembly GCA_000715115.1. Taxonomy (NCBI): domain Eukaryota; kingdom Viridiplantae; phylum Streptophyta; class Magnoliopsida; order Solanales; family Solanaceae; genus Nicotiana; species Nicotiana otophora. Next base: position 67,421 of record AWOL01S0078203.1, on the reverse strand, counting down.
AGTACTACAGTAATTACATGGTTAGTAACTGTTGATGTTCAGATTTTTGGAACTTTACGCGGAAGGTTTAGGGGAGTGTTTCTCATGAGATGATTGTGTATGTGTGTTACAAGCCATGTTTCCATAAGAAAAAGTACGTCGTAAGTCAATTGATGTAAGTTCAAAAATGAGATACTCTTTGAAAGTACATAAAGTAAGTTAATCATGTTACCGTAGAGGTTACAAATATTTAAGATCATGAACTGCAAGTACCAAGAGGGTTGGAAGGCTTAGAAGCTAAACGACTTGAAGAAAATAGGTTTCATCGAAAGTCGACAAGTTGGGAATATTATAACATGTACTTTTGGGGTGAATATAAGGTTCCTAACATGATAAGGAGGTTATGTTATGAGTTATTTTAGTCTTATGATAGTCGTGTATTACGTTTTGAAGTCAAGCGAGTTGTGGAATAAAAGTTGGCAAAGGTCATCACAAGTTACATTCATAAATATGTTGCAAATTAGGTCAAATGTAGCTGATCCTTTCTCCCAATATACTTGGAATGACGGGATTATCCACCTACTAAAAATTGAAGATCTACGAGTCTAGTTTCCAACACATTAAATATTTCTCAATACGACATCCGAGTAGAGAGATATTCACATTTTCGTAAGACTGTGCAGGCAGCCCATCTGGGACCCACTTGGTCGGTGGCCGGCCTTCACCTATTCTTATCTCATTTTTGGGATGAGATTTGTTCATTTTTCGAACTCCTTCCATCCTCACAATCTCCAAACCCTCCCAAATAGTTCACCCAAAGCTCCAAACAAATTTCAAAAAAATACACCATCATCCAACATCAAAGTTAGCCAAAGGTGAAGAATAACCCCTCTATGGTGTTGTGATGTGAATAAGGATGACGGTGAGCTAAGTTAAGCTTAGGGTTTGAATTGTATCTACTTCCTAAGGTATATTTAACATTCGTTTGATTGTGTTTAAGGTTAATTACATGTTGGTTGTGGTGTTGTAGTGAAAGATTACAAGATAGCACTTGAAAGGGGAAAAGATGTTATTGTCTTTTGTAGGGTATTTTAAGGCTATATATATATATATATATATATATATATGTTATGGCTGGAAATTGGAGAAAATAACTTTATTATGATATGGTTTCTGTTGTGCATAAGGTTAACTATATTGTGTTTATTCTGATATGGTTAACTATATTGTGTTCTTGCATGTGCATAAGGTTCTTGATGTTGATTAAGTTATATGGATGGACTAGACATGAACTAGTGAATAAAGTTTCTAATTGAGGATAGTTGAAGTTGTGGATTATTTTCTTTGTCATAAATATATGGTATAAGGATGGAATCATTGATGAATGACTTCATTATCATGTTAATGACACTTTTAAATTAAAGTAAGTAGTCTATACGGGGTGATATGGGGTATACAGATTCCAATAGGATCTTGTAGCTCGTCATGAAGTAGTTGTGACTTGTTGTTGTTATATGGTGTCTTGTTATGGATACTTATATGTTGCTGGATTTCTCAAGTTTTTGTTGTTGGTATATGGTATTGGTGAAGGCCCTTGTTACAGGGGAGATGCTGTCGAATTTGCGTCAATGAGTTAATAGCCTAATTTACGGACTTAGCCTTTACTCAGCAATGATTTTGAATCTCCTTATGCTATGGTAGATTGAGTTGAGTTGTTTGAAGAGTTGCTTGGAAGGTATTAAAGACTCAACGAGGTTAAGGTATGTTAAGGCTATCCATTATTTCCTTTTGGCATGATCCATATGATACAATGAAACGAGCAAACACGCAAATTTTACAAATGACTCTATTCTTAGAAGTACTAGGATTTCCTATGTTCTTGATTCCCCATATGTCCTATTATTATATCGTCTGTTCATGGGTATCAGAAAATATGTAAGTTGATAAAGTTTATTTCGTGATAGTAACCAAAGGCATTTGATCTTATGACATCCCGAGAGATCTTATTGACTTACTTCTTATGCATTGCATTCATTTATACATGTACATTGACCGATGACCAGATAGCATTATATAAGAGTATATTATATGTATATGGGGTATGGGAAAAGGTTTTGGCATTATATATGCACCACCACCTAATCAGTTGGTATACGTTGATGATTTCGCCCACAGAGGCCGAGATTATATGACGGGATGCCCTTAGAGGCTTGATAATGTTATGTACGTATAAAACTATGCATGATATGACATTTATTTGCATATGCATGACATTATAAATGTTTCATGATTCACAGAGCTATTTAGACTTACAGGTTGGGTTCTTTACTCCATGTTTTTTTCATGTCTTTTATATACTGCTTTTTATAACTTACATACTCGGTACTTTATTTGTACTAACATCACTTTTTCTTAGGGACACTGCGTTTTATGCCCGCAGGCCCTGATAGACAGGTTGACAGTCCTCCTAGTAGGCTATCAGCTCAGCAGAAGGTGTCGGTGCACTCCACTTGCTCTGGAGTTGCTTATTTGGTCAGTATGCTTTGGACATGTATAGATTGGTATGGCGGGGCCCACTCTCGACCTTTATGATGTTTATGTACTCATAGAGGCTTGTAGACGGATTTCATGTATATGAATGCTTGTATGGCCTTGCCAGCCAATGTTTTAAGTGTACAAATGATCATATCGGCTTTATGGGCCCGTATGTCACATGTATAAGTTTCTATATCATTTTGGGACATCATATGTCTAGTATTCCCTTATGTGTTATTCAGGTTATCTCATGACGGCCCTTCTGGTCCAATTACCCATGATGGTGTGATAAGAAAGATACGCTATGTTGGTACTCGGTTGAGTAAGGCACCGGGTACCCGTCGCAGCTCTCCGATTTGGGTCGTGACAATGTGTGGCATATTGATTATTTAAGTGGGAGAACTAGAGATCAGGTTGGCAGATTTTTGTATTCTTGAAATTCGGAGAAATTTTAATAAGGGTTTGACAATTGATTGTATGTGTCATTGATGGGGTCACTGTGGATTTTTGGAAGCTTATTTACTTATTTTGAGATGATCTGAATGGGTTTGAGGGCCTATCTATAGGCCTAATGAGAATAAGTATTCTATGCTGGATCGAATTTGCTTACTCAATGTAGCTTTTACTATAGGCGTGTCATCGGGCCGGATGGATGTTATTCCTCCCTTGATCTATTTCATGTGTTACTCTCTTATGCCATGATGGGTTGTGAGACTACTTGATTATTCACATGTATGTTCCGGCCCTATTTAGGCCTTGTGGCAATATAGGTGCGAGATGGATCTTGAGATGTTGATTTGTTTATTCCACTGTAGTTTTGCTTGAATATTTCGTAGCGCTTTATGTTATTAGTCTTCCTATAGTTATGTTTATGCACTGTATGTGCTTGTTGTTGATACACATGTGTTTGGGGAGTATGAGGATTTTGGCTCGATGGGTATCCCCATATGGATTGTTATGTTTTGATCGGGTTGTATGCTGCAAAGGTACTATGCTTGGATAATATTCCTGGTGCGTACGCCATGTGTGTTGTTTCTCCCTTGTGGGAGGACTCATAGAATTTGGCTTTTGTGATTGTATCTTCCGGGCTTGTTGGACAGTTCTCTCATTTGGTTCATTTTCATTATCGGTTACATTTGAGTTGTTTCTTGTTTGGTGCACGAATTGCGTCATATACGATTCTAGGTGGCATTTGGTGTTGCATGTCGGTCAAGATGCTTATACTAGGTGAGAGGAGGTTATGGGACTTGGAATCAGTGCGATCGGATTTGTGTAAGATATGTTTGGAAGAAGAATATCATTAGTCAACTTAGAATTCGGTAGTGGTTTGTGTTGGGAAGAGAAATCCATGACCTATTGATTTGATGGGTGATTATGATTTTCTACATGTTTCTTTCATCATTAATAGTTTTGTGAAGGTTTAGAATATGCTTCAGTTTGATATAAGGTATATTACCGATACGGGGATTATTAATGAGCAACTATTGTGGTTAGAAGATATTGCTATCAGTATACGATTTATGTGGGACATCGTGTGGTTATGAAGTATATTTATGTTTGACATAGCTCGTTGGAATTGTTACAGTGTATATACACAAGAACCAAATATCAAAGGGAGTTCTGGAAGTTGGAATTGGTTCCAAGGATTGTAAGCTAAGTTTATAGGAAGCATCTTTAGTCCATATTGAGTAATGGTCTTATATGGTTTGAGGTGATGTGATATCACCCATAGGTATGTGTATGATGAACTATACAATGATTTGGCATCTTTGGAACGACTTTTAGCACGTTCCAGGACAAACAAATGTGTAAGTGGGGGGAGAATGTAATGACCCGAGCAGTCATTTAGAGCTTTAGCATTTCGTTCGGGGTTTGAGACTTTGAGTAGCATCATATGATACATTATGACTTGCGTGTATGGTTGGTTTTGATTTTCGAGAGATTCAGAGTTGATTTGATAGATTAATTCTCAACTTGGAAGCTTTAAGTTGGAAAAGTTGACTAAGGTTTGACTTGATTATAACTTGTGTGCGAAGTTTGGTTGCGATCCGGATTGTCTAATTGTGATTCGGATGAGTTCGACAAAGTTAGAATGTTTGAAAGTTAAGAGAATGGTTTTGATATCTGATTCTTAGTTTTGATGTTATTTGTAGTGTTTGAATCTTTAGATAAGTTTGGATAGGGTATTTGGATTTGTAGGTACGGTTGGACGAGGTCCTGGGGAGTTCAGATGTAATTCGGGGTGGTTTCAGACCGTTTCTATGTGGTTTGGAGCAGCTGGGTTGCTATGTGTAGCAGTGCTTCTATATCACGGTGCGAGGCTCGAGATCGCAAAGAGGGATTTCGGCCAGGTGGGTATTTGTGCTTTGCGTACGCAGTCAGCGTGACACATTCACGTACAACGATTTGGGAGCTAGAATCGTTGTGCTTCGCATTCGGAGGGGTGGTCCGCATCCACGTTGCTTTGGGAAAACTAGTCTACGTGTTCACGTAGCTACCTTCACGTTTGCATTATTGTTGGAGCAGCAGGCTTTCGCAATCGCATGGTCCTTTCACAATCGCGTAGAGTATTTACTAGGCAGCAACATTTTGTGCTTTGCGAATGCGAGGCTTCTTCCGCATTCGCGAAGACTGCTTCTTGACAGAATGCATAAGTGTTATATTTTGGGATGTTTACCCATTCTTTGATATTTTCAATCCTAGACTTGGAGAGGGCATTCTTTATGAAGATTTCATACAAGGCAAGAGGGTAAGTGATTTCTACCAACTTGTGATTATATTTCAATAATCTACATGGGATTTTACACTTTAATCATGGAATTCTGAAAGAACAATTTTGGGTTTTTTCCTACATTTTAAGAGAGTATATTTTGGGGATTTTAGTATCGATTTTGACTCGATTTTAGAAACTAATTAAATATTTGTACTAGATAGGTTATGGGTCATCGAATTTTAGTATTGGTATTAACTTTCAGTCATGCGGGCCTGGATTGACTTTTATTGACTTTTGGGAATTCTTCAAAGATCAAAGCTTTTTTTATGGTTTGGGATCACTTCCTGTAGCATTGTTTGATTCCTTTGGTTGATGGTGAGCTTGGATTTGCATAATTGAAGGGCTAGAGCGAGGTTTTGACGCGATTTGAGGTTGAAGCTAGTCCGGGAAGAGGTAAATCTCGTGGCTAAACTTGTTAAGAGGGAAACCCCTAGGATTTGATTTGATTGCTATGTGTTAAGGTATTGGGGTGGTGTATATATGAGGTGGCAAGCGTATATATGTGTCCAAGTTTTATTTTATGTCCAGAGTAGAATTGAGATACTTTATGCCTTATTTTGATTATGTGCTCACCTTGATTCAAGATTTGTTTGGCCTATATGACTACATTCTCTCTCTTATTAATGATAGAGATTATGCCTAGGTTTTTTGATTATTTGTAAAGGCATGGGAGCTTATTCTTGAAATGAAGAATTTCTCGAGTCATTCGTAGTCCTATAGTAATCCCTTGAGTGCATATCCACATGATTATTATTATGTCCTTGTACATCTTTTATCTAATAAATCTTGGGAATATGCATACGTATTATATTTGGATACTTGATTTGAACTGAGATTGTGGCATGAAGGCAAGGTCGTGCGGTTGATATGCAGTTAAGGCACAGGACATGGTGAGCGAATATTTAATTATAAGTGAGCTATCAAGCTCCTTTTTGTTCTTGGATAATGATTGTCCTCCGGAGTCAGGGATAACCCATATAACTTTGGGCCACGTGAGCGTGGCCGATACATGGATTGTGTATCGGGTCAATACATAGATTTCGTATCGGATTTTGGTAATATATGAATTTTGTATCGGGTTTCGGTGATACATGAATTTTGTTTCGGTTTTGGTGATACATGGATTGTGTATCGTGGTACATGGATCTCTTACCAGTCATGGTGACTGATAGAGTCTTGAGCGTGTATAAACAACCATGACTCATGTAGAAGCATTCATATAAATGATAATTGTTGCATATCGCCTATATATGCTAGTTGGGAGCCTCGACTCCGTTGATTGAAGAGAGCCATCTTTAAATACCATATTTGATCAGTGTAATTATTATCTCATGAATTGGAAAAGTCATGTTTTATATCTTTCAATTGTCTTACATCTTTGATACCTATTTTTCATGAGGATATATACAGTTTTAGTTCCAAGTTCTGTTGTTTATATCTGTGTTGTAAGTATCATGATGCCTATAGCCTCGCCACTACTTCTTCGAGGTTAGACTTGATACTTAATTGGTACCTATTGTGGTGTACTCATACTTACGCTTCTGCACATCTTTTTGTGCATATCTTTAGGTGGCTTCTAGCGGAGCCTCTTGTTGAGCCTAGGCGCTCGCTTAGATACTTAGGGTGAACTGCACCTCATGGATTCATTTCGCAGTGCTCGAGTCCCTGTCTTTTATTTTCTCTTATCTATTTGAGTTATCTCAGACAATTTCAACCATGTATTCAAACTTGTACATAATCAGCAGTTGTTCGTATACTTGTGCCACGTAGTCCTTGGGGGTTGTACTGTTTTGGTCGTATTTGGACCATGTAATGATTGTATCAGATATTATGTTGTTTTTGAGGTTATTCCTGTCTTTATTTATGATATTATTATGTTAATTAAAGGAATATGGACTATTGCTATAGTTTGTGAGTTGGCTTGCTTAGCAAGTTTGGATAAGCTTCATCATGGCCTGAGGTGGAATTTTGGGTCATGACATCGGGGAAGGATAAAAAGAATTAGGACAACCATCCTAATGGACAACTTGAACACCACATATATTATAAATATTATACTCATAAGATTGAGATGGTGCGCACCACTCGCTCCTGAAAATATTTGATAAGTTTTTGCCAGAGTGGTTCTCCACAACATGGACAAGGATCATCAAAATAAGAAAAACCATCATTCGACCAATTCTTGTTCCACGATGCCATGTTTAGATAAGTTACACAATAATAAAATAAACTAAAAATAAATTTAAAAACTTTAAGAGATAGAGAGTAAAAGTCTAATCTAGCAAAATAATCAATTTCAAAGTCCTCAACAATGGCATCAAAAACCCGTTGGTTCCCCAAGTATCAAAAATATATGTAGTCGTCAAGTAACAAAGTTACTCGAAAGTCAAATATCGAACACACAGAGACTTGTTATCAACTTTTAACTAAATTAGACTATCCTAATTATCTCAACAAGAATAAAAACTAATTTGATTCTAAACTAATCAAAAAAACTAATAAATTCTAAACAAAAGAAGAACAGATTTTATATTATCAATGAGATGAAAACGATCTAGGCGTATGGGCTATATAACAAGCCTATAGTGTTCTTCAACTTATTCAACTTCTTAATCTATATAGTTTATTAGTTGGCCGGATTGTTTAGATAAATAGCATGTTCCCTGTCACGATCCAACTCTACGAACCGGTCATGATGGTACCTAATTCTCTTGCTAGCAAGCCAAGCATAACTAAAGCATGAAGTATAAATACTGAAAGGACCAAAAGTGATACAAGTCTAATGTCTCAACATAGCATAATATCGTTAATACATGATAAATCCCCCATAACTGGTAAATATGGAGTCATGAGATCTAAAATGGAAATACAAGTCTGCAAGGCTAGATAACAATATTGTCCGAAAATAAAGACAACAATACAAATGGAAAGAGATGCCAAGACTGCAATCGGGATGCAGCTCTACCTCGTCTATCGTACAGCTCAGCAAGCAAAACTCTGCTACTGGTGACTAGATTTGCACAATTAAGTGTAGAGTGTAGTATGAGTACAACAGGCCCCATGTACCCAGCAAGTATCATAACTAATATCGACGAGGTATTAGAAGAAAGAATTATATATGATGCTCGCTATAACCTATACAGTTCATAAATTAAACAAGTACAAAACAGTAAAGTGATCAGAACATGAAATCACGGATAAAATCAGCTTGGTGCACACATTTACTCAAGTACTCTGCTCAGGAAATGATCCAGCATATAAAGATAATATGCAAGTAACTCAGGTACACAATCATGAAAATTGCAAGTATAGATGAAATGCAATAGCCAAATAACACTGGCCAGATTTTCCTCAGAATTTCCAATATAGTACCGAACCAATGATCAATGAATATTAACTCTAGGTGTACACCATCAAGAAGGCACATGAGAGGGTTACCCTAGGGGTATGGATCCATATCCACACATTGCACGGACAACTCGCGTGCTAATAATATCAATTGCACGGACAATTCACGTGTTACACGGACAACTCACCTGCCAATAATATCAATATATGGATCCGCATGGAAAACTCACGTATTGCACGGACGCCTCACGTGCCAATAATATCACCTCAATGGAAAACTCACGTGCCTATAATCACAATTCGCCCGGTGTGGTTATATGCTACCAGTCCAGATCATATCACACCATAAGTATATATACAGGAATACATGCACATGATCAATGAATATCAAGTTTCAAATTCCTGGGCTGGTATAAATAACATGCTAAGGTGTATGCATGTGCAAAGTGTGCTATCATAGCTTAAATCGGCAATTCCGTCATGGAAATAGCAATTATCAAGTTCAATCGGGAGATTAACCTCTATGTAACCTCAACTGCGATACAAATAACTCAGAACAGGGTTACAAATATGAGAAACCTCACAACATAAAACTTAGCAATCAAGGAAAGGCATATCATAGAATAAGTACTACCCCGAGCATGGATAAATAACCAAGTGCACGCACATGGGCTCAATCCCCAAACATATTTGCCATTCATAGCACGCAACTATCATAAATAACTCAGGAAACTAGTGCCCAAACCAAGTTTATGTAAGATACTTACCTCAAGAAATCCAAATCACTCCTCTAACAAGACCTTCCCGTGTGTATTAACCGCCAGACTACTCGAATCTAGCCAACATAACTTAATATCATCAATAAAATCCATGGGAAACGATTCCAAATGATAAAGCTAAAATCTTTAACCAAAATAAAGAAAGTCAGCCCCTGGCCCGCATCTCAAAAACTGACCAAACTCACAAATTCCGAACACCCTTCAAGTCCTCAATTTTTTGTTTAGGAAAGTTTTTACTAAAATCCCCATTTTCTTCACTTCGATTCACCAATTAAATGCTAAACATAAGGATGGAATCAAGGAATATAAAAAAATTCAAGTAAGAACACTTACTCCAATCAAAATAGTGAAAATTCCCTCCAAAATCGACAAACTCCGAGCGCTACAACTCAAAATATGTTATAATGAACAAAACCCTAAAAAATAGAGTACTTATGGTCTGCCCAGGCATACCCTTCGTGATCGCGGGACCCACTTCGTGAACACGAAGCACAATCATCACTGCCCCAAAAAATGGCCTACGCGAACGCATCCTGAAGCTCGCGAACACCATGCACAACCAATAGGACACTATGCAAACGCGGGCAACATTACGCGATCGCGATGACTTAAAGCCGGAAGGCCCCAGCTGAACTCTCTTCTACGCGAATGCGTCCACACATGCAAGATCGCGATGACCACAACCACCCAAACCTTCGCAGACCTGATATCCTCTTCACGAATGCAAAGAAAAACTCACATGCCATCAAGAACACCCTACGCGATTGCGACTGCCTTTTCACGATCACGAAGAAGGAAACCAGACATCAAATCCAGCTATGCCAAAACATGGAGAAATGATCTGAAACCTATCTTAAACACACCCGAAGCCCCCGGGACGCCATACAATCATACCAACCAATCCCAAAATACAACAATAAACTACTTGAGGCCTTAATCACACAACACAACATAAAGACCACGAATCACACCCCAATTCAAGCCTCATGAACTAATGAACTTTGAACTTCAAAACGCATGCCGAACCATATCAAATCAACTTTGATTGACCTCAAATGTTTCATGCAAGTCCCAAATGACACAATGGACCTATATCAATTCCCGAAACTGCAATTTGAACCCTATATCCACAAGCTCAACTCTCGGTCAAACCTATCAACCTTCCAAACCTTCAACTTTCCAACTTTCGTCAAAAAGTAGCAAACCAACCTACGGGCCTTCTAATCCAAATACGAATATACTCCTAAGCCCAAAATCACCATACGAAGCTATTGGAACCATCAAAACTCCATTCTGGAGTCTTCTACACAAAATTCAAACTCCGGTCAACTCTTTCAACTTAAGCTTCCAACCTTGGGACTAAGTGTCCCAATTCACTCCGAAACTTCCGCGAAACCAAACCAACCACCCTGACAAGTCATGAAACCTAAAATACACATAAGTAAAGCATCAAATAGGGGAAACAGGGCTAAAGTACTCAAAATGACTGGCTAGGTCATTACATTCTCTCCCTCTTAAACAAACGTTCATCATCGAACGGGTCTAGAATCATACCTGGAGTCTCAAATAAATGTGTATATCTGCTCTGCATCTCCTACTCAGTCTCCCAAGTAGCCTCCTCAACAGGCTGGGCTCACGAATGAACCTTCACTGAAGCTATATTCTCTGACCTCAACTTCCGAACCTGCCGGTCCAAAATAGTCATCAGCTCCACATCATAAGTCAGATCCACGTTCAACTGCACCATGCTGAAGTACACAACATGTGACATATCATCATAATACTTTCGGAGCATAGAAACATGAAACACTAGATGAAACTGATATTCATCTTAAAGTATGTATATTTATATGCATATTGCCTTGCATTTTACTCATGTTCCGTAGATTTCAGATGTGTAATATAATAATTTGTGCTAATTCATGGTGTTCTTATGTGTAGGAATCATCCGGAGGCAATGCGGGATGAGGGTGCGTGATTTGAAGCAGAAAGGGGATGAAATGGAAAAAATGCCACAAAGTAGTGCCAGGCTAGCGTGGGGTGCTACCTGTGGTACAGAAGTCAGATCTTAAAATTTCACAGCACCCCACACTACCCTGGGCGCTGGTGATGAGAATTTCTCCTACCTCGATCGGAACAAGGTTATTTCGACCCAAGACACCCCCAACTCATATAAAAGCAAGCCTAAACCTATTATGGCAAAGGAGACGCCACTTTGAGAGGAAAATACACAACGGGACACTCGGGAGCAAGGATTCTCAATTTTTCTTCATCTTTGTTAGTATTTTCAACTATTCAACACTTGTGGAATTATTTTGATTTTATCATGAGGTGCTAAAACCCATAGTTCTGGGGTTGTGATTTACCCATGAATATTGTTGTTTGAAGTTGACTTAACCCTGATTAAAATTTGCTAAGCTAATATATGGTTGTTTCTTCAATTTTGTGATTAATTGCTTACTTTTTTGGCCAATAGCTAGGTTATATTTACTATCTATGCTATGTTTGGGAAAGATACGTCTAGATTAGAGAAGAGATAAAGAGAGCAGGATCTTAAATCTGAGTGGAGGGCAGATTTGTGGTTAGGATAGGAATATACCTAGTCACCATACTCAGTTGAATATTGCAATCTTAATGAGTTCTTACTAGATTGATTCTATAGGAATATAGGCGTTAATCTATTTTGAATAGGCGAGTAAAATTTTGGGCGAATACTACGAGAACCATTATTCAATTAATTAGCAACCATTAGCGAATAGTATGAAGGGGGAGTTATTTAGAATGCAATAAGAGTTGTGAATCGATCACAACCCCGAAATACTCATCTCTACTAAATACACAACAATTATTTTGCTGCTTGATTAATTAGTTACTTGTTACAATGATGTCATGCCCAGACCTAGGGGAGCGCGACCGGTGCTCAACCAAGATAACCTGGCCGAGCAAGCCTATATAATACTTTCTACCCGAACTCACCCATGAATAAAGAGAATATCTATTTCATTAATTAGACTAGGAGAAGATTATGTGAGCGACACCAATTCATTACCATTAGTTACATCATTTATAAGTTCTCAAAATACATACACTTTCATAGTTTGAAGTGGAACATGTGATACAAAATACAACATTCCAGTTTGACTTTCCCAATATCAATATACAACTCGCACCACGTCTACGGAGCCTCTAATAGATGTAAAAGAGTACTATGATAGTGCCGGCAACAAGGCCCCTGCTATACTTCAAAACATAATACACAAGAGACAAAATATATATGACCCCAAAATGAAATGGGGCTCACCAAGTCAGCTGGGAGGAGGGTGTACCGCAATCACTGATCACTGCCACCTATTATAGAACCACCTGCATCCATTAAAGATGCAACGCCCCCGGCAAAAGGGATGTTAATACATATGGAATAGTACTAGTATGAATGACTAAACACCCTCTCCATAGAACGAGTAATAAAACAAGGAAGAACAATCATAGAATCAATGAGAGCCTCAAACAATACGAAGACATCAAGTTAGGAGCAAGATAAGATTTCAAGTAAATTACATTATTTTAGGTTGGGATATCTTTAGTACTGATATACCAATGTGTCTTTAGCACGGAGTTCGATCACGGCCCGATCGTCTAGTCCATAATAGATTCACCAACCGGAGTAGATACAGAGAACGGCTCCTGAAGCTCTTCCGGTTCTATCCCAAATTTCATAGCAATATAAGGAGTGACATAGGACAAAGTGGAACCGGGATCAATAAGAGCATATACATTACGATATTGGATAGTCAATATACCTGTGACAACATCCGGAGAAGCCTTGGAACTCTGGCAACCCCTCATGGTATAGAAATGGTTGGGTCCTCCCGAACACTGTGTACTACCAGTGCCTCGAGCTAGAGGAGGTGTTGGGGATGTAGTAGCTACAGAACTTGATGGTTGTGCCGTGCTCCTGCTAACACCCTGGCGGGACGAACAACAATCCTTTTGAATGTGTCCCCTTAACCCTTACATGTAGCATATGGGTAGGTCCATGTAGCAGACCCCTAAGTGCATCTTTCCATACCTAGGGCATGGGGGCCTCCTCTGGTGCTGGAATTTCCCACCAGGCCGACCCTGCTGGTAGGATCCCTTGTTGCCCTGACCGGGCCTGAAACAGCTCTACTGCTGCTGACTGGGCCCCGATGGTTGTGTACTGACTGAAAACTGAGCGAAGGACTGGGATGGCCCTGATGATCCTCCCCTAAATACCGACCTACCACCACCACCACCAGAAAAACCACCAAATATGCCCGTGGACCGATCCTTATTGTTACCCTCTCGCTTCATTATATTCTTCAATTTGCGGTTCTCTGTGGCTTGAGCAAACGCCACCATCTTACCATAGTTCATATCAGAATTCAGGGTGGCTGTAGTGGCCTCATTAATAACCAAGGGGCTGAGGCCCTGCACGAACCGACGCACTCTAGCCTCCATAGTGGGCAATATGTAAATAACATACTTGGACAGACGTGAAAATCTCATATGGTACTCTCACACACTCAGGCTCTCAAAATCAGCTGCATGGGTTGCCTTTGTCTTGACAGGCAAGAAATGATCAATGCAAGCATCGACAAACTCACTCCACCTCACCGGAGGGCTCCCCTCCTCATGGGACTCCTCCCACAGCTCAAACCAAGAATATGCCACCTCTTTTAGGCGGGAGGAAGCCAACTCCACTGCTTCCATCTCAGTAGCATGCATAACTCGAAGAGTCTTATGCATCTCATCAATGAAGTCCTGGGGGTCCTCCTCAGGATTAGTACCCGTGAACACTGGAGGATCTAACTGAAGAAGCTTGTTCACCCTGGGACTAAAGAAATCATCTGGCTGGCTGGAAGAAGAAGGTGAAACATTCAATCTCTGGGCATGGGAAGCCGCTATCTGAGCCAACATCCGTATGGCTTCCCCTAAGGTCCCCCTCAGAAACACCAGGACTGGAGTTGGATGGAGGTGGAACTAGAATATCAGCTGGAGGAATCGTTGCACCCTCGGTAGGAGTAGGGATTGGTGCAGTATGATCAGGAGTAGTAAAATCAGTAGTGTAGTAGTTGGGGGAATATCATCACCCCTCGGGTGCTCACCCATATCATCAGGTATAGAATCAAATGCCACTCCTGAGGTGGCATTGTCTCCTTGGCCAGCTCTTGCCTTCTTCCTAGGTTCCATGTACTGAAAATTAGAGCAATGCACAAGTTAAAGGAGGGACAGTCTTATAATCAGCTTTATCGCATGATCAATAACATCAAAGAAGGGTGTTATTCCTAAATGCCCAAGTAGCCTCCCAATAATAGATGTGGTCGACAACACACCAATAATAAGGACTCTACTAGACACGGCTCCGAGACATCGTAGGACATTTTTAAACCCTAGGCTCTAATACCAAGTTTGTCACCCCCAACCTCGGGGAGCGTGACCAACGCTCAACCGAGATAACTAAGACGAGCAAGCCTGTACAATACTTTCTACCCGAACTCACCCATTAATAAAAGGAAGATCTATTGCATTAATAGACCAGGAGAATATCATGTGAGCGACGCCAATTCATTACCATTAGTTACATCATTTATAAGTTCTCAAAATACATACACTTTCATAGTTTGAAGTGGAACATGTGATACAAAATATAACATTCTGGTTTGACTTTCCCAACATCAATATACAACCTACATCATGTCAACGGAGCCTCTAATAGATACAAAAGAGTACTATGATAGTGCCAGCAACAAGGCCCCGGCTATAACTTAAAACATAATACACAAGGGACAAAAGCTATACGACCCCAAAATGAAATGGGGCTTACCAAATCAGTTGGGATGAGGGTGTACCACGATCACTAATCACTTCCGCGTGCTGTGGAACCACCTGCATCCATTAAAGATGTAGTGCCTCCGACAAAAGGGACATTAGTACATATGGAGTAGTACTAGTATGAATGAATAAACACCCTCTCGATAGAACGAGTAATAAAACAAGGAAGAACAATCATAGAATCAATGGGAGCCTCGAACACTACCAAGACATCAAGTTAGGAGCAAGATAAGATTTCAAGTAAATTACATTATCTTAGGTTGGGAGATCTTTAGTACCGATATACCACAGTGTCTTTAGCACAGAGTACGATCACGGCCCTATCGGCTAGGCCGTCTCACCCAAAGATATCCAATCACCATCACAATCACAATCTCAATCACTATCTAAATCACAATCTCAAGCACAATCACCACCATGTGTGCGACATGGGGTCTGAGTTCGACCCGACCGGCTAGGCCGTCTCACCACAGTGTCGTGTGGATTGACATCACCCTTTTTGTTAGCAACCATCGCATCCCATGTAAGGGGTATAATCTCATCACATCAATCTCATCCCAAATAAGGGGAATAATCACAATCCACTCCTACACCGGCAAGGGTAGTTTCGGGGTTAGGTTATTTCAACCTACCTTTTCTCGGTTACTAACGATACTCCCAAATATTTATTACATAAAAGACTTTTAGCTAATTTCATAGTCTTTTAATCATCTTTTCATTTCATTGGCACTAGTGGCCACATATGTAATATCATTCTTGGCACGCTGGACGTATATCATATTTTATGCTCACCCCTTTCATTTTTCGATCATCGTCATGGATTACCAACAATAAGGCATTTTCAATCAAGAACTTTAGGTATACATATGAGCAATTAAGAGTCTTTAAGCACACTGAGTTTTTCTTCCACAATTTGACATGATAACTTGCATTTGAAACATGATTGAATTCATAATATTTTGATACACAACCCATGCTTTGAACACATCCCCGAAAGAAAACATAATATGATAAGAGTATTCGGAACACATTTTGAACATATATCATTCGACACAGTTTATTCGGAATAGTAAGGTATAACTAGAAACATGAGACATAAGAGCTTGAGCCAATCATAATTACAACTAATGATGACATCATGAATTCGATTCTACAAGAGGAGTTTAGCCAACATACCTCGCTTTGAGCTTTCCCTTAGTTACTATAATATTTCAGAAATCCTAGCAACTTTGATCTTTATAGAGACATGATAAAATTGAACCATAATTTGGAAGATAATCATAGGTTTAGTTTATTTAAGCATTTTATCAAGCACTAGGTGTGCATTATATTTTCAAGGTCCTCCTATGGTGGATTCCTTCATCCCACAACCCAATATCTACCCTTTTGAGCTCAACAACCTTCCCACAACTTTGTTAGTACATGAATGCATAGAAAACACCCACATACCTAATAATCACACTCCCCATCACCCACCTTCTACCCCAAGCTCGAAATTGAAGACTAGAGTACGGAACCTTACCTCTTGAATGGAGACCTTGTGAGTTTTCCCCGTAACTTCTCCAGGTTTTGAGCAAGGATTGATGAACAATTATCTTAGGAATCCCCCCTCTCACTCTAGACCACTTTCCTCTCTCTAAAATATCAGTTAGAACCAGCCAAAATAAACACCAAGTTGTGTTTATAAAAATGGGATCGGTTGAAATTTTTCAAATTTAAACTCTACGAAGCCGGGTCTATGGTCCCAGACCAGACAGCAAAATAGGTATGCGGCCCGCAAAGGAGACTGCATAAAAGGTCCCAAAAGCTAGGCTGGTCTAGTTCAGTCTGTGGCCAGGTCTACGGCCCGCATATCAATTATGCGGCCACAGAATAGACCGCAGAATCTCCCTCCGGAAATCTTCATGTTAGTTTCATGAAAGATGCGCGGCCCGCAAAATGATTATGCGGTCGCATAGATGACTGCAAAACAACCTCCAAAATTGGCCCATTTCTCTACTTCACTCTACGGCGGATCTGCAGTCCGCAGATCAGTTCTGCGGTCACATAATGGACCATAGAAATGTCCTGTTCTGCAACAATTATTTTCTTCAACTCCCCAATGCTATGTTTAACCCAAAACGTTTGTACCGCGGCGAGCAAGCTCGGCACCATGAAACTCCGGGTTTTAGGTGAAATTTTTACGGGGCCTTATGAATTATATTTTAGTATAATCACACTTTTGAACTCTGATTGACTCGACCGAATAACAATCTTGGTGAAACTAGTGGGTAGTTAACACAAGTCTTTGTGGGTTCGACACTTGATTTATCACTTTATTACTTGTACGACCATGTATACTTACACCTACGTTTGGAAGCAACAAGTTTTCGGCAACGTTGCCGGGGACTTGAATATTGACTATTTTACTAGCTTTTACTTTAGTTGTTTATTTCATCAAGTCTAACAGTTCTTAATTGTTGCTATGCTCTTAGGAACTTTAATTTGAATGCGAAGGGTCAAAAGCCAAGATAGACTTCAAGGCTTTGACCCCGAACTTGAGAGAACATTTCATAGGAAGTTGAGAGAAGCAAGTGACACAGATAATCCTCAAGCACTTGTTCAATTACCTTTGTACATGGCAGAGAAGAAACATAGGCTGTTCGGGAGGTGGCGATGCCCACCATTGCTAATGTTACCTCCAGCATTGTGAAGCCCAGAATCACTGGGCACTTTGAGCTAAAACAGAGCATGATCCAGTTACTACATGCAAATGGGCAGTTTATGGGTCTTCCACACGAGGATCCACAACAACACATTCTGAATTTCTTGGAGATTAGTGATACATATATCACTAATGGAGTCACTACAGACTATGTGAGGCTCACACTATTCCCGTTTTCTCTGTTGGGTGAAGCAAAGCGGTGGTTAAAGGTGGAACTAGCTAATTCTATTACATCATGGAATGATCTGGCAAGAAAATCTTTGGCACGGTTCTTCCCTTCAGGCAAAATTGCAAAGTTCAGAAATGAGATCGTCTCCTTCAAACAGAAATTGGGGGAATCTTTATATTCAGCTTGGGAGTGGTTCAAAGGGCTGCTTAGAGATTGTCTTCATCACAACCAGACAAATGAAGTGTTTGCTCATAACTTCATAGAAGGGCTACATCCAGAGACAGAGATTGTGGTGGACACTGTCACGGGAGGTCAAGTGTTGGAGAAAAACTTCGATGAAATGTATGTATTATTGAACAAATTCTCCAAAAGTAATCCTGATTGGAAAAGAGAGATGGGCAGACACACAGTTCAAAAATCTGTGGGGGTCCTCGAGTTAGATGTTGTTTCTGCATTATCAGCACAGGTTGCCACATTATCTAACCAAGCCAATAAGATGACCTTGGTTATTAACAAGAAACAAGCTCAGCCAGTGCAACAAGTTCAGATATTTTGTGATGTTTGTGGAGAGGGTCACATGAGCGATTTATGCCCAGATAATCCAGAGTCTGTATGTTTCATGGGTAATGCAAATAGGGGCCAGACAAACTAGTATGGGAACACTTACAATCCTAATTAGAGGAACCACCCAAACTTCTCTTGGGGAGGAAACCAAAGTGCATGGAATCAGTACAGGCCACAAGCTCCGCAATAGCAATATAGATCACCACAGGTTGAGCAACCTACAAACTCGATGAGTCACATTGAGGAGATGCTAATGAAATTGATGGCTAACCAGGAGGCCCAAGTAGCAGTTATGAGATATTTAGAGCGACAAACGGCTAGTGCCCAAAATACTCGACCAATTGGAGCTCTTTTAAGAGAAACTGAGGCTAATCCTAAGGCATCCATTAATGCTATGTCATTGAGGAATGGGAGACAGTTTGAATAAGTCCCATCGCAAAAGAGAAAGAAAGTGACCTTTAATGAGAAACAGACCACCATAGAAGCCAAATCAGAAAAAGCAAGGGAGTCAGAGAAGCCAGTTGAAGAGGTGGTGGTAAAGCAACCCCAACCACTAGTTGCAAGGCCACCATCTCTGTTCCCTCAGAGATTGCAGAAAGTGAAGGATAATGCTGCTTATAAAATGTTTCTCAATATTTTAAAGCACGTGAAAATTAATATTCTGTTGGTAAACATCCCGCAATAAGTGCCCAAATATGCCAAATATATCAAAGACATAGTGGAAAATAAGAGGAGGTTGGTCGAGTTTGTGACTGTGTCACTCACTGAAGAATGTAGCTCAAAAACTAAAAGCAAGCTACCTCAGAAATTGAAGGATCCAGGTAGTTTCACTATCCAAATCTCTAATTATTAAGCAGTTGATTTGATACCGCTATCTATTTTCAAATAGTTGGGGTTGGGTGAGCCACGCCCAACTACGGTGATTTCACAGTTGGCTGATCGCTCCCTTGCTCATCCTAAAGGGGTGATTAAAGATGTGTTAGTTTAAGTGGGTTCTTTCATATTCCCTGCTGATTTCATTATCTTGGACTATGAGCTTGATCAGGAAGTCCCATTTATTTATGGGCATCCATTCATAGCCACGGGTTGATCTATTGTTGATGTATATGAAGAAAAGATGATAATGAGAGTGGGTGATCGAGTGGAGGTATTCAATGTGTATAAAGCACTCAGATTTCCTACCCACTATGAAGAGTTATCCATGATATCTGTGGTGAAAAGTTATATGACTTCATTGGTACGTTATATGAGCCCCATAGATCCACTTGAAAGAGTTTTGATAGGGGGTGATGAAGAAAGTGAAGATGAGATGATGGAAGAAATTTAGCAAGTTCTCAACATTCTTGCAAGTATGTCCATGGCTTGGGAGATTTAAGGAGTTGGACAGACCTGTTACTCTGGATCCCCTAAACCATTTGTTGAACAAGCTCCAAAGCTAGAGCTCAAGCCTCTTTCAGCGCACCTGCGCTATGCCTACTTGGGGAATTCTGAAATATTGCCAGTGATTATCTCATCCAGCTTGACCAATGTACAAGAATTAAAGCTACTAAGAGTGCTTTGTGAGCATAAAATGGTCATTGGGTGGATAACTGCTGATATCAAGGGAATCAGTCCATCATTTTGCATGCATAAAATTTTTTCTGGAATATGGACACAACCCCAGTGTTGAGCAATAAAGGAGCTTAAATCCTATTATGAAGGAGGTCGTGTAGAAGGAAGTAATTAAGTGGCTTGATGCAGGTATCATCTTTCCTATTTCTGACAGCAACTAAGTGAGCCTAGTGCAATGTGTGCCTAAAAAGGGGGGATGACTGTTGTAGAGAATGAGAAACATGAGCTAATTCCTACTCGCACCGTGACGTAATGGAGAGTTTGCATTGACTACAAAAGGCTCAACAAAGCAACCCGCAAGGACCACTTCCCACTTCCATTCATTGACCAAATGTTGGACAGCTTGACTGGGCATGAATATTATTGCTTCATTGATGGTTATTCAGGGTACAACAATATTGTCGCATTCCCAGAGGATCAGGAGAAAACAACTTTCACGTGCCCTTATGGTACTTTTGCTTTCAAGTAAATGCCATTTGGTCTTTGTAATGCACCGACCACTTTCTAGAGGTGCATGATGTCCATTTTCACTAATATGGTGGAAAAATTTGTAGAAGTCTTCATGGATGATTTTTCAGTCTTTGGGTCTTCTTATGATGACTGTTTGAAGAATTTGGGCAAGGTGTTGACAAGTTGTGAAGAAACAAATTTGGTACTAAATTGGAAAAAGTGCCATTTTATGGTGCAAAAGGGCATCGTGTGGACTTAGGGTATCGAAGAGTGGCATTGAAGTTGATAAGGCGAAGGTGGAGGTGGTTGTAAAATTACCTCCACCTATCTCTGTGAAGGGTGTCCGGAGTTTCTTCGGACACGCAAGTTTCTATAGAGGCTTTATTAAAATAAATTCAAAAATTGCTACTCTATTGTGTAGGTTGCTTGAAAAGGATGTGACTTTCAAATTTGATGAAGCCTTCTTGAAGGCATTCGAGGAGCTCAAAGAGAAGTTGGTGGGTGCCCCCATTATTGTGGCACCGGATTGGTGCTTACCATTTGAACTAATGTATGATGCAAGTGACCATGCTATGGGGGCAATGCTAGGCTAGAGGAAAGACAAGATGCTTTACTCCATATACTATGTGAGTAAGACTCTTGATGATGCACAACTAAATTACACCACCACTGAAAAGGAGTTTTTGGCAGTTGTGTGGGCCTTTGAGAAATTTCGGGCTTACTTGGTGGGAGCAAAAGTTATAGTTTACACCGATCATGCAGCGATCAGATATCTATTTACAAAAAAAAAGAATCCAATGCTAGATTAATGCGCTAGTTTTATATTTGCAGGAATTTGCTGTAGAAATATGAAATTGGAAGGGCACAAAAAACCAAGTGGTTGACCATCTGTCAAGGCTAGAAAATCATGAGCACGTGGAAGAATGTGGACAAATTAAGGAAACATTTCCTGATGAGCAACTTTTTTCCATCACCCATGACCCCGCCCTATAGTACACGGACTATGTGAATTATATTATGAGTGGGGTACTTCCTCCTGAAATTCAATCTAAGGCTAGGAAGAGGTTTGTTCATGATGTGAACCTCTACTGCTGGGATGAGTCATTCTTGTACAGACACTGTGTTAATCAGTTGATGAGGAGATGCATTCCTGAAAAGGAGGTATAATTAGTGTTGTATGATTGCCACAACTCGCCTTATGGAGTCCATAATGGAGGCGATAGGACAGCTTCAAAGGTGTTACAGTCTGGGTTCTATTGTCCAACATTGTTCAAGGATGCACATGCATTTGTTAAGAAGTGTGACCAGTGTCAGAGAACAGGAACAATCACGAAGAGGCATGAGATGCCGTTGAATAATATCCTTGAGGTAGAGATTTTTGATGTGGGGGGGATAGAATTCATGGGATCATTCCCATTGTCTAGAAGAAACAAATACATCTTGCAAGTGGTTGATTACGTATCAAAATGGGTAGAGGCGATCGCATTGCCAACCAATGATGCCATGGTGGTAGCCACTTTTGTGAAGAAAAACATATTCTCAAGGTTTGGGACTCCACGTGACTTGATTAGTGTTCTGCAATCGGTGGTTGAATAACTTTCTAGACAAATATGGGGTCCGCCATAGAGTTTCCATGGCATATCATGCGCAAACAAGTGGACAAGTTGAAGTGTCAAACAGAGAAATAAAGTAGATATTAGAGAAGACAGTAAGTGTGAACAGGAAAGATTGGGTTGCAAAGCTAGATGATACCTTGTGGGCACATAGAACTGCATAGAAAACAGCAATTGGGTCATCCCCGTATAAGCTTGTTTATAGGAAGGCATGTAACTTACTGGTTGAACTTGAACTTAAGGCGTATTGGGCAGTTAAGAAGTTGAATATGGACTTTAATGTCACAGGTGAGAAAAGTCTCTTGCAGTTGAATGAGTTAAATGAGTTCAGGCTGCACTCTTATAAAAATGCTAAGCTTTACAAGAAGAAAACAAAAGGATGGCATGATAAGCGTATCAAGCCACGACACTTTGAACCGGGCCAAAAGGTACTATTGTTCAATTCTAGGCTTAAGCTGTTTCTTGGAAAGTTAAAATCGTGGAGGTCAGGTCTATTTAAGGTGGTGAGAGTCACTCCTTATGGTGCTATTAAGCTGAGTGCTTTAAACGGTGAAAGAAATGTTTTGGTGAATGGGCAAAGAGTCAAGCACTATTGGGGAGGCGTCATTGATATTCAGAAGTTTAAAGTAATACTCGTTGATGAGTAAGCGAGGCCATGCGTCGTGCCGTAACGATAATCATGCGCTTGTTGGGAGGCTACCCAATGTTTATTGCTTTCGTAGTTTAGTTTTTTTTCTTTTTAGTTAGAGTAGATTAGAGTTTTTCTTGTTTTCTTTGTAGTCAAAGTAATCATAGGTAGAATGATGCGGGATGTGTAAAATGGATATATTAAGTGCTCGGGGGAATCAGGATTTTATTCAATATATATATATATATATATATATATATATATATATATAAATAAAAGCAGCGCCCAGCGCTACTTGTGGCGCATAAAACAGTCAGAAAAAATCCCCCCCAGTGCCAGGCCTAGCGCGACGCACTGGGCTGGGGGTGGCAGGTAAGTAATTAATGTTTTTTCTCCTTTTTTGTTTTATAGTTTCAAATAACCCACTACCATAAAATCTGACTCACCCCTTAACACATCTCCTATTACCTATACCCATTCCCCCCTCTAATTGAAAATAATTCTAACCCCTAAAACCTCCCTCTATCTCACATGCTACTCTCTCCCCATTATTTCTTGCTCTGTCTCTCTATCCATGCTACTCCCTTTCTTCCCAAGTCTTCTTTCTCTCACAAAAACAACAGGTATGTTCTCCCTTTCTGCCTCTTCTGTTATGTTGTATTTTGAAAAAGTTTCTTTCCCATCCTCCATCCCAAACGACCGCAACCCCAACTCCCTCATAGTTGTTTCTTAGAACTTATTTTCTATGGTGAGTGGCCATTATGTGCAACGAAATTGGTTGCTAAAATTGATTGTGAAGTTTTATACATAGTAGTAAACTATAATTTCCTCTACTTCGTTTAAATTTTGGGAGGGCCGCCATGTTACACCATTTTTGAATTGAGTTGCACATACTTGATGCCCACCATGTGGTTGATAAAATGCTTGAAAGAGTAAATTGTGCACTAGTGAAATCTGAGTAGCCAAGTGTAGTTGTATGTGATGTGGGGTTAAGTGTGGGATATTTGGGGGTTGTTTTACATAACCCGAAGCTTGTCGTTAATGATCACATACGATAAAACACTATCCACACCATGTATCTTGTATTGTGTATGTCGTATCATTTTTTTTATAATTAGCTAGTGTAGTGTGTTAGTTGTAGAGATGGAGGACCATGTGTTGCCCGATTACACTAAGGCTAGGTCACTTCGCCATGTTCGACTTCTTGATTTGTGTGGAATAGGAAGTGAATTATAATTGTGTGGCATGGGGAATTATTGAGTACCGATCGCCTTGTGGTGCAACATTTCTGCACTTTTGAACCACTATTATGAGTATATTACATAGAGCCTTCAGTTTTAAGTATTGGGTCATCTTTGACTCTCACGATAACCTTAGGCAGATTTCTTGATTCATTCTCACATTCATGTTTATTGTGTTGTAGGTTGCTATGGCTCGTGACGGTGCCACTATAGGAAAAGAAGTGGGGAAGTCCTCTACTACTGCTCACCCTCCTAAAAAGCGCAAGCAAGGTGAAGGGTCATCTCGCCAAGCAAAAGGCAAGCAGGTTGTTGGCGAGTCAAGGAGGGCACCATCGGGGCCAAGGACCCAATTGGATCTGGTTCGGGAGGACGCCATCCAGTGGTATCACAGCTTTGAGCCATATGGGCGGTACGTCTCTGAAATGGGGATTAACATGACCACTCTGGATAAGAACTTCTCCGATGTGATAGCACGATTAAGAGATATGAAGATGGACAAGTTCCTTGAGTGCCTGGGACATGCAAATTTGAGCATGGTGAGGGAGCTCTATGCAAATTGGAATGAGTATCTATTCATGTCGTGGGTCTAAGGAAAGGAAGTTCCAATGGATAGGGAATCATTATGCAAATTCTTAGGAGTTGATTTACGAGGACTAAGGGTGATTCACATCTTGAGATGATCCGATTTAACTTCAATAAAACTGCCAAGGTGTGGCAGAACTTTGTGCATGCCAGACTGATGCTGGTGGAGCACAATAGTGAGTGCACTCGAGCCCGGGTGTGTTTGAATTTTTTTTATGACTGGGGAACCCATCAATGTGGGTGAGATCATGTTAGGAGAGATGGCCCGCACATGGTTTGGGCGAAAAATAAAAAGATTCTTCTTTGGCAACTTGTTGATGCAGTACATGCTCTCTCGTGAGGTACCTGAGTACCCCGGTTATGATGAGGTGGTTGATGCACCAAAGGAATTGATGGACACTACTTCCTTGTTGGAGTCTACGTCCAAGTTGAGCCAGGCTGCGTGGAATGAGGGGGATGAAAACTTCAACAGATTTCTATATAGCTCCCTGAATGTGATAATGAGTAAGTTGGGTGTGACGGATGAGGAGCGCATGCATATATGGAATGATCTGTCCAATTCTTTAAAAGAAACGTTGGGAATTGCACCTGGCAGTCCTATTCACCCATTGGAGGATGAAAACACCCACAAGGGCTCAGATGATGAGGATGACATTGGTGTTGATGTCTCGGGGCCAATGGCTTTGGTGCCCCTGGGAGCGGATAATGATGAGCTTGGAGCTTCGGTTGGTGGGCATTTTGAGGATGAAGGATCCGAGTATGACCCATGAGAGTTCTTCTTTCCACCTTACTTTGTTTTGAATTCTTACATGCATCAGGGACTATGAATATTATAAGTGTGGGGTGGGGGAACTACCTTTGGTAATATAATTGTATAAAACTGTTTTTTATTAATTTTTCTTTTAGAACTCATGGTAGACATAGTCTAGCTTCTTAAAAAAATTGAAAATTGAGAAAATCAGAAAAAGCTCGGACTTTTCCCGATAATAGATCTCTTGGACGGAATTTTTAAGGGATTAAAGTCCGATTAAAAACACCAAAAGATTTTCTTTTTTTAGGATAGTTAGGTATATCTCTTGGTTTTTATTTGGGCGCCAATTCTTTTTCAAGTATGTAGCTTGAACCGGGTACTTTGTTTTTATTTGTTTTAGGAGTAGGATAGGAAGAAAACTAAGTTGCTTTGAGGTACCTATTGACATGCTTGGTGCTGGCACACTAGGCTATGGCATGCGCTTTGTCTTCATGTTATATTTGACTTGAATTATGATGCCTAAGTAATATAAATAGCCTACTCTGTGATGTATTTTCTCTGTTGTTTGACTTGTATGTCACCTAGTGCATTAGTGCTTAAATTTCTCAACTGTGTGCTTGCTTGACTTGAGAGTTGAACAGAAGCATCTTGATTGAGTCATGTGCAATGTGTGTGTGAGGATTTTGTGTTATTCTGTGCTATCATGTGTAGTCTAGAACATGCCATGTTTGTTAATCGAAGCGAAATCATTAAGTTGTGCTATTCTAGGAGATGATGTAGGCGTTTCTTGCTTGATCATAGATGTGCTTGTCACTTATAAATAAAATATTTCCCGTTGCTAGCCCCTTTGAGCCTATAGATATTTTCTTTAGCACCCACATTACAAGTTGTATCCCTATTTTGTTCTTAATTTGAGCTTGTTGAACCTTTACCTCCGAAGGCACTTAGGCGCTAAAAGAAATAAGGTGAGAGATTAGGAAGTAGCTTTTGAGTGAGACCATGGAAGGGCCCTTAAGGTTCACTAAAGTTGTGAAAAATATCACTAGTCGATGAACCTTAATGTATGGAGTGTGTGTAGAAAAAAAAAGGAAAGGAAAAAAAGAGAAAAGGAAATTGCAAAAAACAAAATAGACAAATAATGTTGATAGTCAAAAATAAGAAAAACACACACCTCCTAATCGTACTAATTCGTACTAGTGGGGATGTAGAAGTGCTTAATTGAAGAAAGGGGTATGCTGTATATGGTTTGTGGCGAGGGAATTGGTTGAGAAGAAAACATGCTCAATTTTTTAGTGTAGTTTATTAAAGTGCTTAGGATGGTTAGTCACTATTTCTAAATGTTTCTTACCCGTCCCTTAGCCTACATTACAACCCATAAAGTTCTAATTGGTCCTAGACTTGGCTAGCTTAGATTAATAGAGATGTACACTATGGGTAAGCTTATGGTACGACCACGGAATGAACATGAAATTATTTGTGAGAGTGAGCGACTTTTTTTCAATTATGTGATGTCCTTAATTTATGTTCAAAGTCATATTTGAATGTGTGGATTATTTCTATATTCATTCTCTTGTGTGTGGTGAGGACACATGATCTCATGACGGATTGATAATGTTGTGAACTTCTCTTGTTGGGTGAGTGCGCGAGTTGAGAGTGTGTAGTGTTAACGAGTCGACTCTTGAGGTAGGGTGGTTGTGGATAGGTTGTTTGAATTGAGTGATTGAATGTTTATACTTGGAAATGTTTAAAACGGGAAGAATGTGAATTTCGTATGTTCATGCTTGATTGCCGGTATCGATCATAGTCAAGGGTAGAGTGTATGATTAAACATTGAATTGCTCCTCCATGGTTGATGTGTACGTTGATGGGCACAGTTGATAGTCCTATTTCTTGAGGGCGAGCAAGAGTCTAAATGTGAGGTGTTGATATTCGGCTTAAAGTATGTATATTTATATGCATATTGTCTCGCACTTTACTCATGTTTCATAGATTTCAGACGTGTAATGTAATGATTTGTGCTAATTCGTGGTATGTTTAATGTGTAGGAATCATCCGGAGGCAATGCGGGATGAAGGTGCATGATTTAAAGCAAAAAGGGGACAAAATTGGAAAAATGCCACAAAGTAGTGCCCAGGCTAGCGTAGGGCGCATAAGTCAAACCTTAAAATTTCCCAGCACCAGGGCTAGTGCCCCATGCTACTATGGGTGCTGGTGACGGGAATTTCTCCCACCTCGACCTGGATAAGGTTATTTCGATCCAAGACACCCCCAACTCGTATAAAAGCGAGCCTAACCTATTTTGGCAAGAGAAAGGCCACTTTGAGAGGAAAATACACACACGGGACACTCGGGAGCAAGGATTCTCAGTTTTTCTTCATCTTTATTAGTATTTTCAACTATTCAACACGTGTGGAATTGTTTTGATTTTTATCATGAGTGTCTAAAACCTATAGTTCTGGGGTTGTGATTTAGCCATGAATATTGTTGTTTGAAGTTGACTTAACCTTGATTACAATTTGCTAATATATGATTGTTTCTTCAATTTTATGATTAATTGCTTAATTGTCTGGCAAATAGTTAGGTTCTATTTACTATCTATGATATGCTTGGGAAAGCTACGTCTAGATTAGAGAAGAGTTGAAGAGGGCATGATCCTAACTCTGAGTGGAGGGCGGAATTATGGTTAGGATAGGAATATACCTAGTCACCATGCTCAGTTGAATATCATAATCTTAATAGATTGATTCCATAGGAATATAGGCGTTAATCTATTCTGAATAGGCGAGTAGTAATTCCGGAGAATACTACGAGAGCAATTATTAGATTAATTAGAAACCATGAATGAATTGTATGAAAGGGAGAGTGTTTCTCCCAAACGCACATGCAAGTATACGTGGTCGTACAAGTAATAAAACGATAAGTCGAGTGTCGAACCGACAGAGACTTGTATCAACTACCCATTAAAATTACCAAGATTGTTATTCAGTCAAGCCAAATTTGAGTTCAAGAATGTGGTTATACTAAACTATACTTCTAAGGAGTAACTAAATTATCAAGCAGTAAAATGGTTGTTGTGTATTCAGTAGAGATAAATATTCGAGGGTTGTGATCGATTCACCAATCCTATAGTGTTCTAGTTAACTCTCCCTTTCATACAATTCACTCATGGTTGCTAATTAATAGATAATTGCTCTCATAGCCTTCTCCCGAAGTACTACTCGCCTATTTAAAATAGATTAACGCCTATATTCCTATGGAATCAATCTATCAAGAACGCATTAAGATTACGATATTTAATTAAGCATGGTGACTAGGTATATTCCTATCCTAACTACAAATCTGCACCCCTAAGAGTTAAGATCATGCTCTCTTCAATTCTTCTCTAATCTAAACATGGCTTTCCCAAGCATATCATAGATAGTAAATAGAACCTAACTGCTGGCCAGACAATTAAGCAATTAATCATAGAATTGAAGAAACAACCATATATTAGTGAATTATAATCAAGGTTAAGTCAACGTTAAACAACAATATTCATGGCTAAATCACAACCCCGAAACTATGGGTTTTAGCCACTCATGATAATAGTAAACAATTTCATAAGTGTTGGATAATTGAAAATTCTAAGAAAAGATCAATAAAATTGAGATCTCTTTGCGCCTGGATGTTTCTCGTGTGTATTCTCCCTTCAAAGTGTCATCCCCCCTCTAAAAATAAGCTTAGTCTTGCTTTTATACGCGTTGGGTAGGTCTAGGGCCGAAATAACCTTGTCCCGGGCAAAGTTGGACAGGACTCATACCACCAGCGCCCAGCCCAGCGCTAGGCGCTGTCCCTGGCACTGGTAATTGAAGCTTACTGTCTCTGGCGCCACAGGTAGCACCAGGCGCTGGCTGTGGCACCGGAAATTCCCTTCTTTTTTGTTTTTTCATCCGTTTTGGCTCTAATCTCGTACCTTTCGCCCCCAATTGCTCCCGGATCATTCCTACACATAAAAACACCTCAAATTAATATAAATCAACACATTTTACATCCTCAATCCATGAAACAAAAGTAAAACATGAGGTGATATACATATAAATATATACATACTTTAAGCCAAACATCACCACCCTACAGTTAGACTCTTGCTCGTCCTTGATCAATGGGACTATCAAATAACCCCCCAACTACGAACAAGTCTCAACTATGGAGGAGAAATTCAACTTTTAACCATACATTCTACCCTTGACTATGATCAATACCGGCACACAAGCATGAACATACAAAATTTCACATTCTTCCCGTTTAAGCATGCCCAAGTATAACATTTCAATTCAATAGATTCCAACAACCTATTTGTCACCACCCAACCTCAAAACCTGACTTGTAACCACTGAGCACCCTTAACTCACGTACTCGCCCAACAAGAAAGTTTACAACATTACCAATCATTCATGAGATCATGTGCACTCATGAACAAACAAAAGAGTGAATATAAACTAGTCCACACATTCAAATATGCTTTTGAATAAAGATTAAGGACCTCACACAATTGAACAAAAATTCACTCACTCTCACAAAGAATTTGTATGCATCCTGTGGTCGTACCATAAGCTTGCCCGTAGTGTATATCTCTACTAATTTAAGCTAGCCAAATCTAGGATCAATTTTGAGTTTAAGGTTGTAATGTAGGCTAAGGAACGGATATGATACATTTAGAAATAGTGACTAACCCTCCTAAGAACTTTAATACACTACACTCACAATTCAAACACATATTCTCCTCAATCAAATCACTTGCTACAAACTATATGCAACACAGCCCTTACTTTCATTAAGCACTTCTATACTCCCACTAGCACAAATTAATAAGAATTGGAGGTGTGTATTTTTCTTCATACTTTAACTATCATTTATTTTATTTTCTTGCAATTTTTCTTTTTTCTTTCTCTCTTTTTTTTCTCTTTTTTTTTCTCTACATACACTCCATACATTAAAGTTCATCGGCTAGTGACTTTTGATATCAATTTTTGTGCACCAAAGGGCCCTTCCATGGTTCCACTCAAAAGCTCCTCCCCAATCTCTAACCTTACTTCTGTTAGCGACTAAGTGCCTTAGGAGGTAGAGGTTCAACAATCTCAATTTAAGAACAAAATAGGGGTACGGCTTGTAATGTTGGTGCCAAAGAAAAGGTCTATAGGCTCAAAGAGGCTCGCAATGGAAAATTTTATTTTTATGTGACAAGCACATCTTTGATCAAGCAAGAAAATGCCTACGTCATCTCCTAGATTAGCACAACTTACAATTTCACTTTGATTAATACACGAGACAAGTTCTAGACTACACATGATAGCACAGAAGATCACAAATCCTTACACACACATTGCACATGACTCAATCACGACGGTTTTGTTCAACTCTCAAGTCAAGCAAGCACACATAATTGAAAAACATTAAGCAATATTGCACTATGTGGCATACAAGTCAAACAACTGAGACAAGGCGTCACAAAATAGGCTATTTACTTTACTTAGACATCACAATTCAAAACAAATACACGGGATGATAGAATGTATGTCATAGCCTAATGTGCCGGCGCCAAACATGTCACTAGGTAGCTCCGAGCAACTCAGTTTCTTCCTATACTACTCCTAAAAAAAATACCTAGTTCGAGCTACACCCTTGGAAAAGAACAGGCGCCCAAAGAAAAACTAAGGGATACTACCTAACTATCCTAAAAAAGAAATCTTTTTGGTGTTTGTAATCGAACTTTATCCCTCAAGAAAATTGTCCAAAAGATCCATAGTCGGGAAAAGTCCGAGCTTTTTCTCATTTTTTTTCTTTTTCTGTATTTTTATATATTTTTTTCTTTCTAAAACAAACTAAACTAACACTAGACTCAGTAGAACTAATAAAAGAAACAAATTAAAATAAATTGATACAACATATACAACTACATCACAGGTAGTATTCCTCTCACCCCACACTTAGTATATGCATAGTCCTCGATGCATATAAAAATGTAAAACAGAGTAGGATGAAAAGAAAACTCTGTGTCAGTCGGAGTCCTCCTCCTCAGCATGCGCTCCATCAGCAGCTCCAGGCATATCATCATCCGATCCAAGAGGCACCAAAGCCAAGGGTCCCGTAACATCATCATCAACCTCATCCTCTGTGTCTGAGTCCTTGACAGTGTTTACGTCCTCCGATGAGTGAACGGGGCTACCTGGTGCAATCCCCAACATCTCCTTGGACGAACTTGACAAGTCATTGCGTAAGTGCATACGCTCCTTGTCTATGATACCAGCCCTGCTCATGAGTAAATTCAAAGAGTTATAGAGGTACCTGTTAAAGTTCTCATCTCATTCGTTCCTTGCTGCCTGAGTGAGCTTAGACGACGTCTCCAATAATGATGTGATGTCCAATAACCCTATAGGAGCCTCCACCACCTCATCATATCCTGGATACTCCGGCGCCTCCTGGGAGAGCATATATTGTGTGAGTAAGTTGCCAAAGAAGAACCTCTTAATCTGCCACCCAAATCTTGTGCGGTCTATCTCACCGAGCATAATCTCACCCAAATTAATGGGTTTGACAGTCATCAAAAAGAATATGACAGACACTCTTGCTCGAGTGCAGTCGCTGGTGTGCTCCACTGGCATGAGTATGGGTTGCATAAAATTCTGCCACACTTTGGCAGTCTTGTTAAAATCAGAGCGAACCATGTGATTGTGAATCTCGCCTTGCTTCCTGGTCCACTTAGCATTTGAATCCACGCCACAAAGAGTGTGACGTATTAATATGTATTTTGGGCTTCTGACAAATTTCTGGAGCCTCCTCGGGTCAGCATTCTTAACCCCTAAAAACTTACATAAGGCCCTCCTATCCAATGGCATGTCCTTCCCACGTACATATGACATAGACGATTTGTAATCCCAGTTGGCGTACAATTCCCTAACCATGCTCAAATTTGTTTGCCCAGGGCATTCTAGGAGTTTGTCCATATTTAATGCGCATAATCGGCCAAGGACATCCGGGAAGTTTCATTCCAAAGCTTTGGCATTTATCCCCATCTCGGAGACATACCACCTACATGGCACGAAATCCCTGTGCCATGCAATAGCTGCATCAGATACTAGTTTCAACCGAGGCCTTGGTGGTAATGGAGCATGCTGTGATGCCTCAGCCACCTGTTTCCCTTTTGCTTGTCGCGAAGAGCCTTCTCCCTGCTTGCGCGTTTTGGGCGCGGGGGTAGCGGTATCACGAGCCCTTGCCTAATGTGATCACGAGCCATAATATCCTATAACACAAAATAATCATGAATGTGAGAACTCATCAATAAATATGCCTAAGGTTGTCGCACAAGTCACGAATGACCCCAAACTTAAAACCGAAGGCACAATGTACAATACTTCATAACTTTGATCTAAAATGCTCAAGTATTGCACTCCAAAGATATGGGTACTCAAGACTTCCCCATGTCGTACAATAGTTAAAAGGCACTAATCAATGCCACACACAAGGGAGTGATCATGGCTTAGTGAATTTACCATAAGGCAAGCAAGAGGCATATGTTACTCACCTTTCTACAACTATTACACTACATGTAATTAGCTAAATTTACAATATTCTACAACATACATTATATAAGATAGATGGTTAGGAACATGTTTGCATCGAAGCCAAGCTCCCTATCATGTAAAGTCATCCCCACACACCCCACACTTAGCCCAAATTCATACACAAATATACTCGGTTACTCAGACTTCACCGGTACACTAAAATCTTCATACAAACATTTTAACAAATACCTTGTGGGCATAAAGTGTGTGCATTCTAGTTCAACAATTGTGGAACATGGTGGCCCTCCAAAATTTTAACGAAGTAGAGGGAATTCTAGTTTACTACTTTGTATACACAATAACCAAACAATTTTCTACCAATGTGGACCACCCACCATAAATATTCATCAAACAAAGCTGCATTATTATCTACCAATAATGTAGATAATTTGGGAGATGGGATGTACATTATTATCTACCAATTAGAACACAAAAAGAAGAAGAAGAAGAAGAAGAAGAAGAAGAAGAAGAAGAAGAACATACTTGTAGAGTTTAGGATGAGAGTAAGAGAAAACTTGAGAAAGTTTGAGAGAAAAAGAAGAAGGAGTTCGCGGCAGAAAGAGAGAGAGAGAGAGAGAGAGAGAGAGAGAGAGAGAGAGAGAGAGAGAGAGAGAGATGAGTGTGTTTTCTGATGTTTCAACTTGGGGTATTTTGAGTTTAATTGGGTTATGGTTTAAGTTGAGTTGGGTATGGGTATAGGTAATAAGATGGGTTATAATGTTAGTGTAGATGGGTATATGGGTTGGATTTTATGGGTATGGGTTATTTAGTAAACAAAAACAAAAATAATAAATTAAAAAAATATAAAAAATTAAAAACAAAATATACGTGGACACTCTCCAGCTTAGCGCTATGCCTGGCGCTGGGGGGTCTTACGCATTCTGCCTGTAGCGCCCCAGGCAGCGCTAGGCGCTGGCCTGGGCACTGTTTTCGATAAAAAGAATTATAACATCCCGATCCCCCAAGCCTTTTATATACCCAATTTATATGTCCTACACCATTCTACTTATAATTTTTATGCCTACAAAGAAAATGCAACTCTACTCTACTCTAACTAAAAATATCTAAGAAGCTAAACTATAAAAGCAATAAAAATTGGGTTGCCTCCCAACAAGCGCCTGATTTAACATCGCGGCACGACGCTGGGCCCCACTTACTTGTTAGCGAGTACAACTTTGGTCTTCTCACGATCAATTATTCCTCCCCAATAATGCTTGACTCTTTGTCCATTAACCATAAATTTTGTTTCACCATTTAAAGCTCGCAACTCAATTGCACCATAAGGAGTGACTCTCACCACCTCAAAAGGGCCTGATCATCTCGATTTTAACTTCCCAAGAAATAGCCTTCGTCTAGTATTGAACAATAATACATGTTGGCCTGGATCGAAGTGACGTGTCTTGATACGCTTGTTATGCCATCTTTTAGTTTTCTCTTTATATAGCTTAGCATTTTCATAAGAGTGCAGCCTGAACTCATCTAATTCATTCAACTGCAGGACTCTTTTCTCACCTGCGGCGTCAAGGTCCATATTCAACTTTTTAATGGCCCAGTATGCTTTGTGTTCACGTTCAACAGGCAAGTGGCATGCCTTTCCATAAACAAGCTTATACGGCGATGCCCCAATTGGCGTTTTGTATGCAGTTCTATATGCCCACAAGGCATCATCTAATTTTTCATCCCAATCCTTCCTATTCACACTTGCCGTCTTTTATAAAATTTGCTTTATTTCTCTGTTCGACACCTCAGCTTGTCCACTCGTTTGAGGATGATACGTTGTCGCAACTCTATGGAGGATCCCATATTTAGCTAGAAGGTTATTCAATAATCGATTGCAAAAATGCATCCCTTCATCACTTATCAATGCATGTGGAGTCCCAAACCTTGAAAATATGTTCTTTTTCACAAACACAGCTACCACCATGGCATCATTTGTTGGCAATGCGATCGCCTCTACCCATTTTGATATGTAGTCAACTACTAGCAAAATGTATTTGTTTCCTATAGCCAATGGGAATGGTCCCATAAAATATATCCCACATACATCAAAAATCTCAACCTCCAGGATGTTATTCAAAGGCATCTCATGCCTCCTAGTGATTGTTCCTGTTCTCTGACATTGGTCATACTTCTTAACAAATGCATGGGCATCCTTGAATAAAGTTGGCCAAAAGAAATCGAATTGTAATATCTTTGCAATTGTTTTATCTCTTCCATGATGGCCCCCATAAGGTGATGCATGGAAATCATACAATACTAATTCTGCCTCCTTTTCTGGAATGCATCTCCTCATCAACTGATCAGCATATTGCTTGTACAAATATGGCTCATCCCAATAGTAGAAGTTCACATCATGTAGAAACCTCTTTCTGGCTTCAGATTCAATTTCATGAGGAAGTACCCCACTCACAAGATAATTCACATAGTCTACATACCATGGGGGAGGGTCTTGGGTGATAGCAAAAAGTTGCTCATCAGAAAATATTTCTTTAATTTGGCCACACTCATCCACGTGGTCGTGATTTTTCAGCCTTGATAGATGGTCAGCTACTTGGTTCTCTGTGCCCTTTCGATCTGGTATTTCTATATCAAATACCTATAGCAACAAAACCCAGCACATCAATCTAGCCTTGGATTCTTTTTTTGTAAATAAATACCTGATTGTTGCATGATCGGTATGGACTATGACTTTTGTTCCCACCAAGTATGCCCAAAATTTCTCAAAGGCCCACACAACGGCTAAAAACTCTTTTTCAGTGGTGGTGTAATTCAGCTGTGCATCATCAAGAGTCTTACTCGCATAGTAGATAGAATAAAACACTTTGTCTTTCCTCTGGCCTAGCACTGCCCCAACAACATGGTCACTCGCATCACACATAAGTTCAAATGATAAGGACCAATCTGGTGTCACAATAATGGGAGCAGCCATCAACTTCTTTTTGAGTTCTGCAAATGCTTTAAGGTAGGCGTCATCAAAATTGAAAGTTACATCTTTTTCAATCAACCTACACAAAGGAGTAGCAATTTTAGAAAAATCTTTAATAAAGCGCCGATAGAATCTCGCGTGTCCCAAGAAACTCCGAACACCTTTCACAAAAATAGGAGGAGGTAATTTTTCAACCGCCTCCACCTTCGCCTTATCAACTTCAATGCCGCTTCTAGACACTCTGTGACCCAAAACGATGCCTTCCTACACCATAAAGTGACACTTCTCCCAATTCAATACCAGATTTGTTTCTTCACAACAGGCTAACACCTTGCTCAAATTATTCAAACAATCATCATAAGAAGACCCAAAGACTGAAAAATCATCCATAAAAACTTCCACAAATATTTCCACCATATCGGTGAAAATAGCCATCATGCATCTCTGGAAAGTAGCTGGTGCATTAAAAAGACCAAACGGCATTCGCTTGAAGGCGAAAGTGCCATAAGGACAAGTAAAAGTGGACTTCTCTTGATCCTCTGGGCATATGACAATCTGATTGTATCCCGAATAACCATCAAGGAAGCAATAATATTCATGCCCCGCTAATTTGTCCAACATTTGTTCAATGAATGGAAGTGGAAAGTGGTCCTTACGGGTTGCTTTGTTGAGCCTTCTATAATCAATGCAGACTCTCCACACCATCACAGTGCGAGTAGGAATTAGCTCATTTTTCTCATTCTCAATTACAGTCATCCCCCCTTTTTGGGCACACATTGAACTCGGCTTACCCAGTTGCTGTCAAAAATAGGAAAGATGATACTTGCATCGAGCAACTTGATTACTTCCTTCTTCATGACCTCTTTCATAATGGTATTTAACTTCCTTTACTGCTGAATATTAGGGCGGTGTCCATCTTCCAAGAAGATTTTATGCATGCAAAATGATGGACTGATTCCCTTGATGTCAGCAATTGTCCACCCAATAGCCTTTTTATGCTCGTGAAGGACTCTGAGCAATTTTTCTTCTTGTGTGTTAGTCAAGCTAGATGAGATAATCATGGGCAATGTCTCAGAGTTCCCCAAATAAGCATAGTGCAGATGCACTGGTAGGGGCTTAAGTTCTAGCTTTGGAGCTTCTTCAATAGATGGCTTAGGAGGGGTCAGAGTGATAGGCATGTCCAACTCCTCAAACTTTCCAAATGCCTGGACATAACTGCAGGACATATCAAGTACTTGCTCAATTTTTCCCATCATTTCATCTTCACTGTCTTCTTCATCCCCAATCAAAGCTAGTTCAAGAGGATCTATAGGGCTCATATAAGGCACTAATGATGTAGCATCACTTTCCACCACAGAAATCATGGATAGCTCTTCATAGTGGGCTAGCAATCTGAGTGCTTTATATACATTGAATACCTCCACTCTATCGCCTACTCTCATCGTCATTTTTCCTTCCCAAACATCAATAATAGCTCGACCTATGGCTAAAAATGGACGCCCCAAAATAAATGGGACTTCCTGATCAGGCTCGTAGTCCAAGATAATAAAATCAGCAGGGAATATGAAAGAACCCACTTGAACTAACACATCTTCAATCAATCCTTCAGGATGAGCAAGGGAGCGATCGGCCAACTGTAAGATTATCGTTGTTGGGCATGGCTCACCCAACCCCAACTGTCTGAACACAGATAGCGGCATCAAATTGATGCTCTCTCCAAGATCACATAAAGCTCGCCCGACTGCATGCTTACCAATCGAGATTTGGATAGTGATACTACCCAGATCCTTCAATTTTTGAAGTAGCTTGCTTTGAATTCTTGAGCTACATTCCTCAGTGAGTCCCACGGTCTCGAACTCGGTCAACCTCCTTTTATTTGCCACTATGTCCTTGATGTATTTTGCATATTTGGGCGCTTCTTGCAAGATGTCTACCAAAGGAATATTAATTTTTGCCGGCCTTAAAATATCAAGAAACTTTTTATACGTGGCATTATCCTTCACTTACTGCAATCTTTGAGGGAAAGGAGGTGGTGGCCTCGCAACCAATGGTGGAGGTTGCTTAGCCACTGCCTCTTCAGCTGGCTTCTCGGATTCCTTTGATTTTTCTGATTCTGACTCTATAGTGGCTGGCCTCTCATTAAAAGTCACTTGTTTCCTCTTTTTTGACTGGACTTCTTCTAATTGTCTCCCATTCCTCAATGAAACGGCATTAATTGATGCCTTAGTATTAGCTTTAGTGTCACTTGGAAAAGCTCCAACTGGTCTAGTATTTTGGGCACTGGCAAGTTGTCCCACTTGGCACTCCAAATTTCTGGATTAACTGGGCATAAATTGCTCGTGTGACCCTCTCCACATACTTCACAAAACACTTGAACCTGCTGCACTGGTTGAGCTTGTTGCTTGTTAATAACCATGGTCATCTGATTGACTTGGTTGGTCAGTGTAGAAATCTGCGCTGATAATGTCGAGACGACGTCTAACTCGAGAACCCCTGCAGATTGTTTCACCGTGTGTCTGCCCATTACTCCTTGCCAATCCAGATTTCCTTTGGAGAATTTGTTTAATAATGCATATATCTCATCAAAGCTTTTCTCCAACACTTGACCTCCAGCTGCAGCATTTATCATAATTTTTGTTTCAGGATGTAACCCTTTTTATGAAAGTGTGAGCTAACACTTCGTTTGTCTGATTGTGATGAGGACAGTCTCTGAGTAGCCCCTTGAACCTCTCCCAAGCTGAGTATAAAGACTCTCCCGCTTTCTATTTGAAGGCAACTATCTCACTTCTGATCTTTACAGTTTTGCCTGAAGGGAAGAACCTTGCCAGAAATTTCCTTGCCAAATCATTCCATGATGTAATAGAATTAGCTGGTTCTACCTTCAGCCATCGCTTTGCTTCGCCCAACAGAGAGAATGGAAACAGTGTGAGCCTCACATAGTCTGGAGTGACCCCGTTAGTG
This sequence comes from Nicotiana otophora, assembly GCA_000715115.1. Taxonomy (NCBI): domain Eukaryota; kingdom Viridiplantae; phylum Streptophyta; class Magnoliopsida; order Solanales; family Solanaceae; genus Nicotiana; species Nicotiana otophora. The sequence goes on along the minus strand of AWOL01S0078203.1, from coordinate 28,353 downwards.
ATATAAGTATCACTAATCTCCAAGAAGTTCAGGATATGTTGTTGTGGATCCTCATGTGGAAGACCCATAAACTGCCCATTCGCATGAAGTAGCTGGATCATGCTCTGTTTCAGCTCAAAGTGCCCAGTGATTATAGGCTTCACTATGCTGGAGGTGACATTAGCAATGCTGGGCATTGCCACCTCCTGAACAGCCATATGTCCCTTAGCCATGTTCACAGGAAATTGGACAAGTGCCTGAATATTATTCGTGTCCTTTGCTTCCCTCAACCTCCTATGAAATGTTCTCTCAGGTTCAGGGTCAAAGCCTTGAAGTCGGTCCTGGCTTCTGACCTTGCGCATTCAATAAAAGTTCCTGAGGTTAGAGCAACAATCAAGTAACATTAGACTTGACGAAATAAACAATGAAAGAAAAAACTAGAAAGTAGTCAATATTCAAGTCCCCGGCAACGGCGCCAAAAACTTGTTGCTCCCAAATGCACACGCAAGTATACGTGGTCGTACAAGTAATAAAATGATAAGTCAAGTGACGAACCCACAAAGACTTGTATTAACTACCTACTAAAATCACCAAGATTTTTATTCAGTCAAGCCAAATTCGAGTTCAAGAATGTGGTTATACTAAACTATACTTCTAAGGAGTAACTAAATTATCAAGCAGTAAAATGGTTGTTGTGTATTCAGTAGAGATGAATATTCCAGGGTTGTGATCGATTCACCAATCCTATTGTGTTCTAGTTAACTCTCCATTTCATACAATTCACTCATGGTTGCTAATTAATCGATAATTGCTCTCATAGCCTTCTCCCGAATACTACTCGCCTATTCAAAATAGATTAACGCCTATATTCCTATGGAATAAATCTATCAAGAACGCATTAAGATTACGATATTTAATTAAGCATGATGACTAGGTATATTCCTATCTTAACCACAAATCCCCCCCCC
>AWOL01S0078203.1:0-26591 GCA_000715115.1 Nicotiana otophora | reverse complement strand
TGCTCTCTTCAATTCTTCTCTAATCTAAACATGACTTTCCCAAGCATAGCATAGATAGTAAATAGAACCTAACCGCTAGCCAGACAATTAAGCAATTAATCACAGAATTGAAGAAACAACCATATATTAGTGATTATAATCAAGGTTAAGTCAACGTTAAACATCAATATTCATGGCTAAATCACAACCCCAGAACTATGGGTTTTAGCCACTCATGATAATAGCAAACAATTTCATAAGTGTTGGATAATTGAAACTACTAAGAAAAGATGAAGAAAACTGAGATCTCTTCGCTCCTGGATGTTTCTCGTGTGTATTCTCCCTTCAACGTGTCGTCCCCTTCTAAAAATAAGCTTAGTCTTGCTTTTATACGTGTTGGGTTGGTTTAGGGCCGAAATAACCTTGTCCCGGGCAAAGTTGGACAGAATTCACGCCATCGGCGCCCAGCCCAGCGCCAGACGCTGTCCCTGGCACTGGTAATTGAAGCTTATTCGTCCGTTTTGGCTCTAATCTCGCACCTTTTGCCCCCAATTGCTCCCGGATCATTCCTACACATAAAAACACCTCAAATTAATATAAATAAACATATTTTACATCCTAAATCCACAAAATAAAAGTAAAACATGAGGCGATATACATATAAATATATATATATACTTTAAGCCAAACATCAGAGAGTTAATTAGAACGCAATGGGAGTGGTGAATCGATCACAACCCTGGAATATTTATCTCTACTGGATACACAACAATTATTTTGCTGTTTGTTTAATTAGTTACTTCTTACAATTATTGCTTAGTATAATCACACTTTTGAACGTTGATTGACTCGACTGAATAAGAATCTTGGTGAAACTAGTGGGTAGTTAACACAAGTCTCGGTGGGTTTGACACTCGATTTATTATTTTATTACTTATACGACCACGTATACTTGCGTGTGCATTTGGGAGCAACAGAACCCCCGATAGGCTAGGTGGAAAGGCAAGTCTGTAGGCCACCTCTCCCACACTCTCAAGCACCTAAAAAGGACCAATATACCTAGGGCTCAGCTTGCCTTTCTTTCCTAACCTCATCACACCCTTCATGGGCGAAACTCTGAGGAGAACCTTCTCACCTACCATACATGCAACATCATGAGCCTTCCTATCCGCATAAATCTTCTGCATGGATTGTGTTGTATGAAGCCGCTCCTGGATCAACTTTACCTTCTCCAAAGCATCACGGACCAAATCAGTGCCCAACAACCTAGCCTCCCCCGGTTCAAACCAACCAACCGGAGAATGCCATCTCCTCCCATATAAGGCCTCATAAGGAGCCATCTAGATACTCGACTGAAAGCTGTTATTGTAGGCGAACTCCTCTAGCGGAAGAAACTGATCCCATGAACCTCCAAAATCGATGACACAAGCACGTAACATGTCATTCAATATCTAAATAGTGCTCTCAGACTATCCGTCCATCTGGGGATGAAATGTTGTACTCAGCTCGACCTGTGTGCCCAACTCACACTGCACTGCTCTCCAGAAATGTGATGTAAACTAAGTGCCTCGATCCGATATAATAGACAAGGGCACACCATGAAGGCGAACAATCTCACAAATATAAATACGAGCCAGCTGCTCTGAAGAGTAGGTAGTCACAACTGGAATGAAGTGTGCAGACTTGGTCAGTTTGTCCATAATAACCCGTGTTGCGTCAAATTGCTTCAAGGTCCGTGGGAGCCAAACTACAAAATCCATCGTGATACGCTCCCACTTCCACTCCAGAATATCAAGCCTCTGAAGAAACCACCGAGTCTCTGATGCCCATACTTCACCTGTTGACAGTTCAAATAGCGAGCAACATACTAAACAATATCCTTATTTATCCTCTGCCACCAATAGTGTTGCCTCAAGTCCTGGTACATCTTTGCGGAACCCGGATGAATTGAATACCGCGAACTATGGGCCTCCTCAAGTATCAACCCTTGCAACCCATCCACATTTTGAACACAGATCCGACACTACATTCTTAATACCCCATCATCTCCAATAGTAACTTCCTTAGCATCAATGTGCTACACCGTGTCCTTTAGGAAAGGCAAATGGGGATCATCATACTAACGTGCCTTTATGCGCTCAAACAAAGAAGACCGTGATACCACATAAGCAAGAACTCTACTGGACGCCAAAATATCCAACCTCATGAACCGATTTGGCCAAAGCCTGAAGATCCAATGCTAATGGTCTCTCTCCAATTGGAATATAAGCAAGACTCCCCATACTCTCAGCCTTCCTACTCAAAGCATCGGCCACCACACTGGCCTTTACCAGGTGATAAACAATGGTAATATCATAGTCTTTTAGTAGCTCTAACCACCTCCGCTACCTCAAGTTCAGATCCTTTTGCTTGAATAATTGTTGGAGACTCCTATTATCCGTGAACACCTCACAAGACATGCCGTAGAGATAGTTCCTCCAAATCTTCAATGTGTGAACAATGGATGCCAACTCCAAATCATGTATAGGGCAGTTCCTCTCATGGGGCTTCAACTAACGCGAAGCATAAGCAATCACTCTACCCTCCTACATCAACATATATCAAATACCAATCCGTGAAGCATCACAATAAACTGTATAAGAACCCGATCCCGAAGGCAAAACTAGAACTGGAGCTATAGTCAAAGTAGTCTTGAGCTTCTGAAATCTCTCCTCACACTCCTCAGACCACCTGAATGGGATACCCTTCTGGTTCAATCTAGTCAAAGGTGAAGCAGTGGACGAGAAACCCTCCACAAAATGCCAAAAATACCTAGCCAAACCAAGGAATCTCCGAATCTCAGTAGCAGAAGACAGTGTGGGCTAACTATGAATTGCCTCAATCTTCTTCGAATCTCTTAATCCCCTTACCGGACACCGCATTCCCCAAAAATGCCACTTAATCAAGCCAAACCTCACTCTTTGAGAAGTTATCATATAGCTTCTTCTCCCACAAAGTCTGGAGCACGATCCTCGGATGCTGCTCTAAATCCTCCTGGCTGCGTGAATACACCAATATATTTTCAGTGAAAACTATGATGAAGGAATTAGGATAGGGCTGAAATACACTGTTCATCAAGTGCATAAAGGCCACTAGGACATTGGTCAGCCCAAAAGACATCACCAGAAACTTATAGTGACCATAGTGGGTCCTGAACGTCGTCTTCGGAATATCTGAATCCCGGATCTTCAATTGATCATACCCCGATCTCAAAGCAATCTTCGAGAGCCCTCTAGCATCCTGAAGCTGATCAAATAAGTCATCAATGTGCGGTAGTGGGAACTAGTTCTCAATTGTAACTTTGTTCAACTGCCTGTAGTCAATACACATCCTCATAGTACCATCATTCTTCTTCACAAATAGAACCGCTGCACCCCAAGGCGACACACTAGGCGTGATGAAGCCCTTACAAGTAGCTCCTGCAATTGTTCCTTCAACTCCTTCAACTCAACTAGTGTTATAAGATATGGTGAAATAGAGATGGGAGGAGTTCTCGGCACCAAATCGATACCAAAATCAATGTCCCTATTGGGCGGCATGCCCAGAAGGTCTACTAGAAACACATCTGGGAAAACTCTCACTACTGGAACTAACTCAATGGTAGGTATCAGCACTAACATCCCTCACAAAGGCCAAATATGCCAGAAATCTCTTATCCACCATTCGTTGAGCCTTCAAGCATGAAATAACTCTATTAGGAACATAATTCAGAGAGCCTCTCCACTCTAACCTTGGCAACCTCGGCATTGCCAACATCACGGTCTTAGCATGACAATCAAGGATAGCGTGATATGGCGACAACCAATCCATGCCAAGAATCACGTCAAAATCAACCATACTGGGCAAGAACAGATCAATCCTAGTCTCACAACCTCCAATGGTAACCACAGACGTGACCGATATACATGATCCACCATAATAGAATCCCCGGCCGGTGTAGAACATGAACAGGCATAACTAAAGAATCATGAGGTTTATCCAAATAACGAGCAAAGTATGATTACATATGAATAAATGGAAACAGGGTCAAATAACACTGAAGTATCCATGTGGCACACTGAAACAATACTTATGATCACAGCGTCAGAAGCAATTGCCTCTAGCCTGGTTGGAAATGCATAACAACAAGCCTGACCACCGCCTATCCGACCTCCCCCTCTAGGGCGACCTCGAACTAACTAAAGCCACACCCCTAGATGGCTATGCGGGTGGTGCAGCTGCTACTGCTGATATCATAGGCTACAAGCTCTACTATAGAACCCTGCTGAAAAGTCTGGGGCAATCCCTCTTGAGATGACTCAAGTACCCAAGTCCGCGCACTCAAAACAACCTCTCCGCTAACGAAGCTGCTGACCCTGATAATCTGAATAACTGCCTGTAGAACTTTGAACAGATGGAGCATGGTAAGAACTTTCTATCGACATTTCATTGAATGATGAATGAGTTGGGTGAGCATTGTATAAACTATGGTTACCTGAAGAACCACGAGGAACATGATGAGCTGTCTGAGCGGGTCTAAAAGGACGACCTCTGTTGTAATGTGACTGGCCTCTAGATGAGGCACTGCTGAAACCATCTGGACCACGAGGCCTCTTGGCCTCCCATTCATCACGCTCAAGCCTGCGAACTTGCTCCAAATGCCTAGCTATCTCGACCACCTGGCCAAACCTGGCATCCGTCTCAACCTCTCGAGCCAAACTGTAATGTAAACCATAGTTGTGGCCATCAATGAACCTCCTGATCTTTTTCCTCTCTATGGGAACCAACTATATAGCATGTTGTGCCAAATCTGCAAACCTCTTCTCGTACCGAGTCATAGTCATATCCCCCTAACGTAGCTGCTCAAACTCTTTACACAGCTCCTCTCTACGAGTCTGTGAGATAAACTTCTCTAAGAAGAGAACGGAAAACTCATGCCATGTAAGTGGCACTGTGCCAGCTAGCCTGCCAAACTCATAAGTCTGCCACCCTCTGTAGGCTGCTCATATCAGCTAAAAAGTAGTAAATACAAACCCATTGGTGTCCAAACTACCTGCTATGCGAACAATCCGCTAACACTTGTCCAGAAAATCCTAAGCATCCTTTGACTCTCCTCCACTGAACTCGGGTAGTTCAAGCCTCCTAAACCTCTCCAACCTCCTCTGCTCCACATCAGTCATAGGTGGACCAACCTCAGCCAGAGCAGCAATAACTGGCTGCACTAGTAACACCCTAGGTGTTTTATGACCCTGAGATAGCTACTCTGGAGTACGGGCGGCGGGAGTCTGGGCACCTCCCCCAGCCTGTGAGGTAGCTGGTACAACTAGAATTGTAACCTCCTGAACCAAGATCATTCACACAGTCAAAATCTCAACCAAAGCCTCCTGAAGACTAGAAATGACAATAGGTATTGCCGGAGTCTGAGCTGGTCCCACCGACTCAACAGTATCTGCAACCTACTCCTCATCTAGAGCAATTGGTTGCTCCACAAGTGCTGCCCTAGCTGAAGTGTGAGCCCCACCTCGCCTCTACCACGGCCTCGGCCTCTCGTGGCCCTAACTAGTGGTACTGGTGCTCGTCCGCCTAATCCAGTCACACGTGTCCTCACCAACTGTGAGAGAAAAAAGAGTCAAGGTTCAAACTTTGGAAATAACTAATCCGCACGACAAGAATGCAAGAAAGTAAAAATTTTCCCAACAGTTCGGTAGCCTCTCAAAGATAAGTACAAATGTCTCTGTACCGATCTGTAAGACTCTACTAAACTAGCTCATGACCTGTAGAATGTATGAACCTAGGTCTCTGATACCAACTTGTCACGACCCAACTTTACTAACCGGCAATGATGGCGCCTGACTCTCTTGCTAGGAAAGCTAAGCATAACTAAAGCATGAAGTATAAATACTGAAAGGAGCAAAAATAATACAAGTCTAATGTCTCAACATAGCATAATATCGTCAATACATGATAAATCCCCCAAAAATGGTAAATAACAATATTGTCCGAAAATAAAGACAACAGTACAAATGGAAAGAGATGCCAAGACTGCGATCAGGATGCAGCTCTACCTCGTCTCTCGTACAACTCAGCAAGCAAAACTCCGCTACACGTGCCTGGGTCTGACACTTGGATTTGCACAATTAAGTGCAGAGTTTAGTATGAGTACAACAAACCCTATGTAACCAACAAGTATAATGATACTCGCTATAACCTGTACAGTTCATAAATGCAACAAGCACAAAACAGTAACGTGATCAAATCATGATATCACGGATAAAAACCACCTTGGTGCACACATTTACTCAAGTACTCTGCTCAGGTAATGATCCTGCATATAAAGATGATATGCAAGTAATTCAGGTACACAATCATGGAAATTGCAAGTAAAGATGAAATGCAATAACCAAACAACACTGGCCAGATTTTTCTTAGAATTTCCAATATAGTACCAAACCGCTTATCAGTGAATATCAACTTCGCGTGTACACCATCAAGAAGGCACGTGAGAGGGTGGCCCTAGGGGGATGGATTCATATCCACACGCTGCATGGACAACTCACATGATGCATGGACAGTTCACGTGCTAATAATATCACCTGCACGGACAACTTACGTGCCAATAATAACAATCCGCCCGGCATGATCACAGGCTACCAGTACAGATCATATCACACAGAAAGTAGATATATAGGAATACATGCACATGATCAACAAATACAAGTTTCATATTCCTGGACTGGTATAAATAACATGCTAAGGTGTATGCATGTGCAATGTGTGCTATCATAGCTCAAATCGGCAATTCCATCACGGAAATAACAATTATCAAGTTCAATCAGGAGATTAACCTTTCTATAACCTCAAATGAGGTACAAATAGCTCATAACGGGGTTACAAATATGAGAAACAACACAACATAAAACTTAGCAATCAAGTATCATAGCCTAAGTACTACCCCGAGCATTGATAAATAACCCGGTGCACGCACATGGGCTCATCCCCACACATATGCGCCACCCATGACACGTAGATATCATAAATAACTCAGGCAACTAGTGCCTCAACCAAGTTTAGGTAAGATACTTACCTCAAACAAGCCAAATCACTCCTCTAAAAAGCCCTTCCCGAGTGTATCAACCTCCGGACGGCTCGAATCTAGACAAAATAACTTATTGTCATCAATAAAATCCATAGGAAACGATTCCAAATGATAAAGCTAAGATCTTTAACCAAAAACAAAAAGTCAACCCAAAAAGTAACCTCCGGGCCCGCACCTCAAAACCTGACCAAACTCACAAATAATGAACACTCATTCGAATTGAGTTCAACCATACCAATTTCATCCAATTCCGATATCAAATTGACCTTCAAATCTTCAATTTTTACTTTAGGAAAGTTTTTACTAAAATTCCTAATTTCTTCACTTCGATTCACCAACTAAATGCTAAAAATAAAGATGGAATCATGTAATATAAATAATCCGAGTCAAAAATACCTACCCCAATCCAAATCGTGAAAATACCCTCCAAAATCGCCCAAAATTTGAGCTCTACAACTCAAAATATGTTAAAATGAATAAAACCCTCGAAAATAGAGTACTTATGGTTTGCCTAGGCATACCCTTCGCAATCGCGAAGCACAATCATCATTGCTCCAAGAAATGGCCTACTCGAATGTGACACGAAGCTTGTGAACGAGATACAAAACAACAGGACACTACGCGAACACAAGCAACCTTACGCGATTGCGATGACTTACGGCCAGAAGCCCCCGGTTGAACTCCCCTTCTACGCGAACGTGTCCACCCATGCACGATCGTGATGACCACAACAACCCAAACCTTCATGAACGTGATATCCTCTTCCAAACCCCAATAAAAAATCACCCACCATCAAGAACACCCTACATGATTGCGACTGCCTTCTCGCGATCACGAAGCAGGAAACCATACATCAAATTCAGTTATGCCAATACATGGAGAAATGGTCTGAAACCCATCCAAAACACACTCGAGACCCCGGGACCTTGTCCAATCATACTAACCATTCCCAAGACACAACACGAACCGACTCAAGGCCTCAAATCACACAAAACAATATCAAAACCACGAATCGCACCCCAATTCAAGTCTAATGAACTTTCAACTTCCAAAACTCATGCCGAACCATATCAAATCAACTCTGAATGACCTCAAATTTTGCATGCAAGTCCCAAATGAAACAATAGACCTATCACAACTCCTAGAACCGAAATACAAATCCGGTATCAATAAAGTCAACTCTCGGTCAAACCTATCAACCTTCCAACCCTTCAACTTTCCAACTTTAGCCAAAAAGCACCAAACCAACCTATGGAGCTCCAAATCCAAATCCAGACATACGCCTAAGTCCAAAATCACCATACAAAACTATTTGAATCATCGAAACTCTATTCCAGAGACGTCTACACAAAAGTCAAACTTCGGTCAACTCTTTCAACTTAAGCTTCCAACCTTGGGACTAAGTGTCCCAATTCACTCGGAAACATCCACAAAACCGAACCAACCACCCCGGCAAGGCACGAAACCTCAAATACACATAAGTAAAGCATCAAATAGGGGAAACTGAGCTAAAGTACTCAAAATGATCGACCGGGTCGCTACATTCCCACAGAAATATCCGCCTATCTACAATATATCAACCCTATATTCCTATAATATTAAATTTTTATGAACGAATAATATATGGTATTTAACTAAATGAGATTGTTAGGTATATCCCTGTCATAACCGTAAAATTATTCCATGAGCCACGGGTTCAGAAATAAGCTCTACTCAATCCTATTTGCAATCTAGATTTCTCTCTCCCGAATTTAACCCTATAGTATTCAATTGGTGATCAAACAATCAAATAATAAGCATATGATTGAATAAATAAACTAATATGATAAATTAATAAATCAAAATCATTATTCAAAAAACAATAGTCATGAAAGAACCAAAACCTAGAACGCAAAGTTTAACTCCACATAAACATAGTAGCTAAACAACCAATCTCCAAAGAAATATAAACGTTACTGAGTTTGGAGAGAGAAAAGATGAAATCCGGCCTCCACGAAGGCTCTTTGCTCTCCAAAGTCGAATTCTCCCTTCAAACATTGGGTTATGTGCCTTTTATATGCATTGGTAGGGTCTAGGACACTGAAAACTTTCTCTTAAACCTGCATGGAGAACTTTCCCAGATACGGCACTATGGGCACCGCCAGACGGTGAATTCAGCAGACCCTTAGATTTCAGCACCATAGGCACCGCCAAACGGTGACCTGAATGCTGAACTTTTATCTCTGAAATTCTCTAAGTTTTAGGCTTCACGGGCACCGCCAAATGGTGGCCTAGGCACTGAATTTATACTTAGCTCATATTTCTTCAATTCTTGCTTCAACTTGCTTGCTTTCACTTTTTTATTCCAAATTCTTTCCACACAAGTAAATAATACAATTAAGCTCAAAACTTCATAATCGACTCTAATTATAACTATTATTACACTAACATGTGAAGCAATTATCATCATATTATGTGTATTTAGCCAAATATCAACACGGCATGATTTTACTTTTCTAAGATTTTGTTCTTGGTTTCCATCACGATGTTTCTTTTAATAGACTCCTCTGAATGATCTCCTGCTACATCAACCAAGACACTTCCCTTTTGCTTAATCATCAAAGATTATGTTGCCCATAACTTCATAATCTCTCAGATCTGAATCTTTTTACCCTCTAAGGATACTCCAAAATACAGAGAGAAAGTTTTGAGATAATGGGGTAAATTCTTGTAATTAAATTGTACGATGTGCTTGGAGTCGCCAAGAATATGAGACCCTAATTCATCTTCCACTTGCTCCATATATATCTCAAATGTATACACAAGTATACATGGTTAAAAAATAATAAAGTAATGAAGAGAGTATTGAACCCACATGGATTTATCGTTAACTACCTACCAATTCAACTAGAATGACGCAATCTAATCGAGTTACCAAGTTAGAGTTTTTGTTACTAAACCATTATTGCAAATATTAAATAAACGATTAACTGCAACAACTAAGAACTTTAAAGAGCTACTTCAGTAGAGATGAATAATCTTGGGTTGTGGCTGGTTTAGCAATCCTATTGAGCCCTCATGCAACTTGAATTTCCTATGGTTGCTAATTTACCGGACTATCTTTGCTCATAGTATTCTCCCAAATTACTAGTCATATATCCAAGACATATTAACGCTTATATTCCTATGAAATTAATACACCAAGAATACAATACGCTAACGGTATTTTCACAACCCAAAATTCCACCAAAGACTGTGATGGCGCCTAGCCTGGTCACTAGGCAAGCCAACACTCAATCAACATCACAAGATCTAATTATTAAGCCATTAACATTTTTCACAATATAACTAACAGAGCAAAATGAATTCTAATTCAATAACATGAGTGCATGATCTGTGATAGGGTCTAAACTCGACCACAACTGTCTAATCAACTGCCCAAACGTGTTACTATATTATTCGTATCTAAAGTAACTAGAGTCAACTGAATAAATAAATCTGTCCGGAAAAGAAATACATGAACAAAACATAGACAAGTAGGTAAAGGGACTCCATGTGCTGTGAATCAGATCAAGAAAAACATCTCCCCACGAAGTCTCTAATATACTACTCCAACTCAACTCAATGATACCGCTAATATCAATCTAATAACCTGCACAAAATGTGCATAAGTATAGTATGAGTACAAAATCACGGTACTTAGTACGTATCAAGTCTAGCATCGAAGAAGTAGCGGCAAGGGGTCGACATGAACACTCATTATCCATCCAATAATCAGGTAAAGTAGAAATAAAATACGACAATAAGCATGCTATCAGCAAATGAATATGGCAGTCTAAAGAAACATTGGTCATATAGAGTTTAGACATGCATAATAGATAAGGAGAGAAATTAAGATATCCACACTTCAATCCTCATACCAAGACATGATTCAGATCAACAACATTTATATCAAATCACTATATGAGTTAAGAATATGTACATATACATGCTCAAGATCCAATATCAATGTGTATAAGAGCCAACGCATGAGTCTAAGATAACAATGCATTCCTCTGATCCAATATCAATATATATAAGTGCCAATGCATGAGTCTAAGCTTCTAATGCATGCCCATGATCCAATATCAACATATATAAGAGGAAATGCATGAGTCTAAGCTTCCAATGCACGCCCCTGATCCAATATCAGCACTCACATCATAAATTCATGCACCTGACACAAGCCACGTGTCCAACAAGCACCAAAATAATCACGGGTTCCTACGCTCACAGGGCCCAAAGTAACATGGGTAATAACCTGAGTCCGGAGGGATGGATCCATATCCAAATGTTGATCATTTTATATTCAATTATTACGGCGCGCAACCCGGTCCAACTATAATATCACTAAGCAATCATTGAGGCGCTACACGATCCAATCATAATACCATCAATAATCGACAACCAATATCCGCTCACATTGTCCTTCGTTCCAAATTCCTCAATATTTGCACAACATCCAACTCTCCAACTCATGCATATGTATATGAAATGATGTAAATAAAGGGCACCGGACATGACAATAAGAATGCGGATAAAAATCTCATATGGTTAAAAGATTGCTATGGAAAATCATGCAACTTAATTTATCACAACGGCTCAATAAGCTATTTAGCATGTTTTTTAGCTTATTCATGTTATTTATCATGAGTCAGTTACGCCATAGAATCACCAAAATCATGGAACGATTAAGACAAGTATATGACTACGAATTTATTATAAAGCTCCACATAGCAAACTAATCTTGCATTTCAAATCAACAAGTCATAACCCTAGGCATGCTCCTGTGTCATGAATATAAATTATCACGTAGTCATAGAATCAACTAAAATGTATAACAACATCACATAACAACAAAGTATAATTCAAGTTAATAATACCAGATATGTCCAAGACCTAGCTACGCATATACACTCATCATCTCGCATATACATGGCTCCTAAATCATGAATCAAGTGGCAAATAGATACCTATGGGGAGAATTTCCTATTACAAGGGTAGACAAGAGACTTAACTCAGTCCAGTAAGCTAAGATCAACCAACAATCGCCTACTGTCCAAATCTAACTCCAAACGACTCACATCTAGTCAAATACAACTCAATAATATCAAATAAATCCTTAGGAAACAACTCCAAACAATAAACCTTTGATCTTTAATCAAATTTCCAAAAGTTAACAAAAGTCAACCCGAGCCCACACGGTCAGAACCCGAGTCAAGGGGTAGCTCCTGGCTACCCATAACCCCACCATTTTGTGACTATATTCCAAAATGGGATCCAAATCGACCCTCAAATCCCCAAAATACGTCCTTTTAAATTGTAGAAAAAACTCAAAATTTTAATTTAAAATTTCAAGTTTTAGGGATAGAAGTCCATGGAGAATCAAGATATAAAACCAAATCCAAGTGAAAATTGCTTATCTCCAATATAGTAGTGAAATTACTCTTAAAATTCTCCTTTCTCGAAGTCTAGGGCTTAAAATAAGAAATAATGGGGAAAAGTCCTGAAATATAATCCTTAAAGGTCTGCTCCAGGTTAACTTTTCGCGATCGCGGTTGTCCCCTCGCGATCACGAAGGCCAAATAGCCTCCATCCCCCGTCTATAATTCGCGAACACGAAGCCTTCAGCACGAACACGATTCACCTGCTACCAACTCTAGTCGAACGCATCACTCTGACCGCGAACTTAGAGCACCAAGCCCCAGCAAAACTCCACTGCTTCGCGAACGAGGACCCAATCTCGCGAACACGGTGCTCTTGATCATGACACTATGAGAATGCGAACTGTAGGTCGCGAACGCATTGGACAAAAATCCCTCTACTCAATTACCATCTGCGATCGCGATGCCAGTCTGCGATCGCATTGAACCACCAACACCAGCAACTTTAGCAGTTCCTAACTTCACACAAATGATTGGAAACCACCTCAGATCACACCTGAGCACCTCGGGACCCCGTCCAAATATGCCAACAAGCTCATATACATAATTCAAACTTATCCAAAGCCTCGAAACACCATAAATAACATCAAAACTAAGAATCGAATACCAAATCATTCTCTTAACTTTCAAACATTCAAATTTTGCCGAACTCGCCTAAATCGCACATCGACATATCAGATCGCAATCAAACTCTGCACACAAGTCCCAATCAACCAAATTAACATGTCTAAAGTCCTGAAACACCAACCGAAGCTAGATAACACCAAATTCAACTTCCGATTAAACTTATGAACTCTTCAATTCTTCAACTTGCCAAATTTTGACAAATAGGCCCAAAATTTTCTAGGAACTTCCAAATTCAAATCCGAACACACGCCCAAGTCTAAAATCTACATACGAACATATTGAAACTATCAATCGCGAATCTGAGGTCTTTTAATCAAAAGTCAAACCTTGGTCTACTTTCCAATGTAAGACTTCTAAATTACGAGTTATTCTTCCAAATCAACTTTGAGCCTCTCAAAAATCAAACCCAACCATACACTCAAGTCATAATGCATCAATTCAAGCTACTCAAAGTCTTAAACCGCTAAACGAAATGCTAGAGCTCAAAATGACTGATTGGGTCATTACATTCTCCCCTACGTTCATCCTCGAACATGCCAAGAGTCGTTCCCAAGCTGCCAAATCATTGTATAACTCATCATACACATTCCAGGAGTGATATCATGTCACCTCAAACCATATAATCCCATTAATACAATTCGGACTGAAGATTCTTCCTACAACCTTAACCTATAGGTCCTTAAACTGAATTCCAATATCTGATATTCCCTATAAGATCTGGTTTTGATATATATACATTGTATCAATCTAAACCAGATGTATCAAACCATAAGTATACTTCAAAGATGCGACCACATGACGTACCACATAACTCATCTGCCCATAGAGATATTTTCCAACCACAATAGATGCTCATTACCAAACATGGTACCGGCAATATACCTCATGACAAATAAAACCTCGTTCCGAACCTTCGCAATGCCACAATGACCGAGGAAATGTGTAGGAACTCATACTCACCCATCAAATCAACAAGTTGTAGAACTCTCTCACTAAATAAGAACCACTGCCTGATTTTGAGTTGATTAGTGACATACTTCTTACAAACATACCTTATACAAATCCGATTGCACTGATTCTAAATCCAATAACCTCATCTCACCGACCGATAGGCCACATCAGATACCATCAAGAACATCATACGACGTGATTCGTGCGCCAAACAATAACTTTTCAAGTATGATCACTAATGGAAATAGAACCTAAGTACGAGAACTACCCAACAAGTGTATCAGATATAACAACAAAATCATAATACTATGAACTCATCCCACAAATAAGGATCAAAACACACGAAATAAGATCAAGAAATCGTATTTATCATAACTCCATTGCAGCGTAAAATCCGAGCCACACAGATTCTCATAGAGGCAGGCCACCCGATCCACATATGTACCTGTGGCGGTGTGCCACCTGATCCACACATAATACTTGTGGTGGCATGCCACTTGATCCATAACATTCTCATCAATAACCATTGGGCCATAATTCTCATACTCTCAAACACATACGTATCATCAACAAGCACGTAAAGTGTGTAAACATAACCATAGGGAGCTGAATAGCCAAAAGCGCTACGAAAGGGAAAGCACATATGCGGTGCAATAAGCAAATCAATATCTCAAGAGTCATCCCGCTCATATATCACCACGAGACCTAAACAGGGCCACAACATGCGTATGAATAATAGAATCATCTCACAACCAATATTAGCATAAGGGAGTACCTCATGAAAGAGAGCAGAGCATGAATAATACCTATGATGCCTAATCGCACACTCATAGAAAATATTGTGTTGAATAGGAAAATCCAATCTGGTGTAGAATACACATTTTCATTAGGCCTACCAATGGGCCTCCAAACCGATTCGGAAAATTTCAAAGTAGATAAATAGCCTTCCAAAAGTTCACAATGACTCCATCCATGATACATGCAATCAGTTGTCCAATATTGAATATACCTTCACAACCCGCAACCAAAAATAGTCCGCCTCTCCGAAATAGAATCTACAAACTACAAGAGTACCAGAATCTCCATACGTGATTACTTCCCTTCTCACTTAAATGACTGACACATCACATATAAATGATCACATCATAATAAATACTCCACAAATCTCACGCATCAAGTAGCAAACTGAGACATTGATGATTATTGGCATGCTATTTTTGTAGTACTTGTCAAGCATCCGCAAAATAATACACAATGCATCTTCCACCCACATACCCTTCTCAGGTGATACAAGATAGTGCTAGCATACTTTTAAACATCTCAAATCTCTCATACTCTCTAAAACTCATGACATTCCTTTTTAAAACTGAACTGCAACCTTATCCATCATATCCCAATTAAACATAGCTCACCGCATATATCATGTTATTATGAAAAAATACGAGCATACCATTATCAACTCCGAATCATGGATAGGATACACACTCCATCAACCAAAAACCTTACTATGTGCTCAATTCAGGGGGGAAATCACAACGTACAACAAAATTTCCACGCTTGTAGAAGATACCAATCGCAAGTCATGATCACAATAATCGCAAGTTCTTCAGAACCCATATGCACATAACCAAACAAGTCGAACTGAATCCCTCTAGATCACCCAAATCACACAGACTGCCAAACTCAACATTATTACCACATCGAGGCTGCTATAAATGGAAAACATCTCCACAAGGTGATGATTATAGCATGCCCTCAAAACACGGGAAAATGATCCCGCACCACATCCACAACACCTCCGCTCGCTGATGCAAAACTGATAGCTAGTGCTCCACCTTGCATACGAGTGAATAGGAAGGCATTGAAGATATAAGTATCACGTGGAATAAATTCGCACGATAAGGAACCAAGAAAGAGATGTCTCCTAAAGCCCTATAGCCTATCGAAGATAAGTACAGATGTCTCCCTACCAATCCGTAAGACTCTACAAGGCCTGCTCATGACTTGTGAGATCTATATGAACCTAGTGCTTTGATACCAATTTGTCACAACCCAAAATCCCATCGAAGGTCGTGATGGCGCCTAGCTTGCTTGCTAGGCAAGCCAACACTCAATCAACATCACAAGATCCAATTATTAAGCCATTAACTATTTGCACAATATAATTAACAGAGCAAAATGAATTCCAATTCAATAACATAAGTACATAATTTGTGACAGGGTCTAAACTCGACCATAACTATCAAATCAACTGCCCAAAACCCGGTGTCACTAACACGAGCATCTTATGAGAGTAACTAGAGTCAAATGAATAAATATATTTGTCTGAAAAAGAAATACATGAAGAGAAAATAGACAAGTAGGAAATTGGATTCCATGTGCTGTGAGTCGAATAAAGTACAACAGCTCACCATGAAGTCTCCAATATAGTACTCCTACTCAACTCAATGATACTGTTGATATCAATCTCATAACCTATACAAAATGTGTAGAAGTATAGTATGAGTACAAAATCACAGTACTTAGTAAGTATCGAGTTTAGCCTCGAAGAAGTAGTGGTGAGAGGTCGACATCGACACTCACTATCCATCTAATAATCAGGTAAAGTATAAATAAAATACGGGAATAAGCATGCTATCATCAAATGAATATGATAGCCCAAAGAAACACATGTCATATAGAGTTTAGGCATGCTTAACAAATAAGGAGAGCAATTAATATATCCACACCTCGATCCTCATACCAAGACATGATTTAGGTCAATAACATTTATATCAAATCATTGCATGAATCAAGAATATGTACGTATGCATGCTCAGGATCCAATATCAATGTGTATAAAAGCCAATGCACGAGTCTAATCTACCAATACATGCCCCTGATCGAATATCAACATATATAAGTGCCAATGCATGAGTATAAGCTTTAAATGCATTCCCCTGATCCAATACCAACACTCACAGCACAAATCCATGTGCCTGACACAAGCCATATGTCCATTAAGCACCAAAGGAATCATGGGTGCCTACGCTAACAAGGGTCTAAGGTAACATGGATAATCACATGAATCCAGAGAGACGGATCAAGCATTTACCATTTTATATTCAATGACCATCAATCAATCGTTTCCGCGCACAAACTGATCCAATCATAATATCATCAATTAATCATTGCGGCCCGCAACCCGATCCAATCATAATACAATCAATAATCGATAACCAATATCCACTCACATTGTCCTTAATGCCAAATTCCTCAATATTTTCACAACATCTAACACTCCAACTCATGCATATGTATATGAAATATTATAATAAAAAGAAATCGTACATGACAATAAGAATGCGGATAAAAAGCTCATATGGTTAAAAGATGGCTATGGAAAATCATGTAAATTAAGTTATCACAATGGTTTAATAAGATATTTAGCATGTTCTATATTATTCATATTATTTATCATGAGTCAATTAGGCCATAGAATCACTAAAATCGTGGAATAATTAAGACAAGTTTATGACTATGGATTATAATAAAGCTCAATACTGCAAAATATCTTTCATATCATATCAGCAATTGATAACCCTAGGTATACACCTAACTCATGAATATAAATTATCACGTAGTCATAGAATCAATTAAACATGTATAACAACTCCAATGGAATAATGAAATTACTCTTCAAATTCTCCTCCTCTCGAAGTCTAGGGCTCAAAATATGAATTAATGGGCAAAATTCCTGAAATATAACACTTAAAGGTCTGCTCCAGGTAAACCCTTGGCGATCACGGTTGTTCCTCGCGATCACGAAGGCCAAACTACCTCCATCCCCCAGCTACACTTTGCAAACGTGAAGCTTTCAACGCGAACGTGATTCACCTGTTACGAACTCTATGTGAATGCGTCATACTAACCACGAACACAGAGCACCAAGCCTCAGCCAAACTCTACTGCTTCGCAAATGCAGACCCAATCTCGCAAACGCGGCGCTCCTGATCATGACACTAATCAAACTCTAAATGTAAGTCGCGAATACTATGAACAAAAACCCTCTCACTCGATTACCTTCCATGATCACGAGGCCACACCACGATCGCGATGAACCATTGACACCAGCAACATCAGCAATTCTTAACTTTACCAAAATGATTTGAAACCACCCTGGATCACACCCGAGCCCTTCAGAACCACATCCAAACGTGCCAACAAGTCCAAATATATAATCCAAGCTTATCCAAAGGCTCGAAACACCACGAATAATTTCAAAACCAAGAATCGAAGACCAAATCATTCTCTTAACTTTCAAACATTTAAACTTTGCCGAACTCGTCTGAATCACACTTGAACATACCGGATCACAGCCAAACTTTGCACACAAGTCTAATCAACCAAATGAACCTGTCCGAAGTCCCAAAACACCATGTTAAATCTTGGTTTTAATGATGAAAAATAACTTACTCTTATTATAGGCAATAAAGGATCTCTAAAAAGTGGACGTTGCGAAGACAAAGGATCAAGAAAGGAAGTATGAGCCAACTAAGGATATGGAAATCTATCCAAAGAAGGAAGGATAAGATAGCAGGATCAATTCAAGACATAAAGCTACTCTTGTTCTTCAATCACGGGCATCAAGGAATATCATAATCTTCAAATTACGGACGTCAAGGACAATCGTATCAAACACACTGTATGGGATATTTGCAAAGGCAATCAGTTATGCCATTCAAGGGAAGCATGCCAATCATACCGAGCTTTAAAGATCAAATATAGGAAAGTTCCAACCTTATTCTTGGAAGTAATCAATTTAGATTCACTCCAAGGATCAATTCTTTTGGGTTGCCCATCTCTCAAAGATCTGCTCTGGTCAGAAGATTGCCCCTTAAGATATATTTATATAAATATCAAAGACCCAGCAAGAAAAATACTTTGATCAAACCAACTTCAAGCTTTTTGTTCTACTCCAAACAAGCATTATAGTCTATTCTAGATTTACTGTGTAATTAGTGGAGAGAAGAAAGAGAGAACAATCATTGGGGAGGCATTGTATCAAAAACGTAGAAAGTCACTTGTGTTCTGAGAAGCAGTTGGTGTATGCTTGACAACATCAACTCACTTGTACCTAACACTTTCAAGGAACTTGAAGATAGGACCTTCTTACAACCAAAGGGGAATGAACTAGGATTCACATTGAATCTGAACCAGTATAAAAAATATTCGGTGTCATTTACTTTACGTTGTTTACATTCTGTATTTACTATTTACTTTTCATTTAATCTTAGTCAACTAATCGGCAAACCAGTCAATTAATTAGTCACAGAAAGAAAGGATAACAATTCACCCCCCCCCCTGTCTTGTACTTTTAACTGGTATCAGAGTAGGTCTCACATCTTCACTTCACTCTTTTGGTTAACAACTCGTAAAAAAAGATCATGTCAACCAAGTAATTGTCGGACCACTATTTCAAGAAGGGATATCACAGGCAAGGCCACTATATTTTAATGGACAACACTTCTCACACTGGAAGGTTTGCATAAAAATCTATGCAAAGTCCTACGACGTCAAAGTATGGCATGTAATCAAAAAAGGGAGATTATCCAATTCTAGTAGCAAAGTCTGACAAGAAAACAAATGGACAAACATCTACTGATCCAGTGGACAAATATGATTACTCTGAAGAGCAAATAGCAGTAATCCAAGTTAATACCAAGGCACGAAATCTTCTATATAATTCTATAAGCAGAGAAGAATATGAGAATATTTCAAGCTATGACACAGCCAAGGAAATGTGGGATAAGCTTGAAGTTACATATGAAGGGACGAGCAAAGTAAAGGAAACAAGGATAAATCTGCAGATCCATTACTATGAACTTTTTCAAATGAAAGAAGGTGAATGCATTGAAGAACCGTTTGCCCGATTCAGTAAGATCATTGGAGATCTGAAGGCCTTTGGTAGACCACACTCTAGTGGCAAAGAAGTTCAAAAAATTCTAAGAAGTCTTCCTACTAGTTGGCAGACAAAAGTACTTGCACTCGAATCTCTAGCCCTGGACAAGTTGTCCTATGATGATCTGCATGGAGATCTCATCGCCTTTGAGAAAAAACATCTCAAAAAGAGAGGACAAGAAGAAAAGAAGAAAACAGTTGCTTTCAAAAACTCGATTGAAGGATCTGAGGATGATAATGACAATAAAGTTGAGGCTTTAAAAGAAGAAAATGATATGGTCTCAAAAACAATAAATGGACTAATGAGAAGATACACAAACATCAAGAAGGGAAGAATGTCGTCTATGAGAACTAGATAGTACAATGAACAAGACAAGAACGATGAAAAATGCTTTGAGTGTGGCAACTATGGTCATGTGCAAGTTGAATGCCTAGATCTCAAAATAACAGCTTCTAGAGGATTTCACAAAAACAAATCCTTTGGAAGTTGGAGTGACGAAGATAGCTCAGAACATGAAGAAATAGCTAATCTTTGATTCATTATTATATTAGAAAAAGATATGGAAAACAATTTCAGGTTGCTGGATAGATGAAGACATACCAGATGATGACAGCAAAGAAACCACAGAAAATTGCTTCATGACACGCGGCGAATCTAGCGAGGTAAGGACTTATGATTGTGGAAGATGCAATGAATTACATGATATTCTTGGTGTCACCCTAAAATATTGTCAAAATTTTCTAAATGAATTAAAGAGACTAAATAGGGAGAAGAAAGACTGGAACATAAAGTTGAAGTTTGTGAAATCGAAAGAGATGTTCTTCAGGAAGCAGTTTAGGAATTATAATTACAACTTAATGGAATGCGCAAATCCACCAATCATAGTTCTGTTAAGTCTATCCAAGTGACTTATAAGTCAACTGAAAAAAGACATGTTGGAAATGAATCTACTAGCAATGACACCACTAGTCGATCCGGTGAAAAATCCATTACCGTATGACAATACTGTAATAAAACTGGTCATAAGTATTTCTTTTGTAAATTTCATCATTCAAATATTACGAGATGGATCTCGAAGACTAAATATAGCCTTAATATTAATAGAACTAACCAAAAAGGACCCAAGCAAGTTTGGGTACCTAAAAAAAAGCAATAATCTCTTTTTACAGGAACATCACAGAAAAAGTCAAAAAAGAAAATGGTATCTCAACAGTGCGTGTTCCAATCACACAACGAGTGACAAAAATTTATTCAAAGAAGTTACAGAGATAAATGGAGGAAATGTCAAGTTCGGGGATGATCAAAAGGAAAACATGTTGGCACCGGAACAGTCCCATTCAATAATAATTGCGATATCAAAGAAGTTTATCTTGTAGATGCACTTAACTACAACCTGCAGAGCATAAGACAACTATGAGACTCTAGATATGAAGTGAAATTCAAGAAAACTGGTTGTGCTATCAAAGATGAGTCAGATGAAGCTCTAAAGAACTTAGAGATTTTCTACAAAAGGATTGAAAGAGAAAAGGGGTACCTTATCTCAACCATACAAAGCGATCATGGAGGAGAATTTGAGAGTAGGTCATTTGAAGAGTTCTGCAATTAATAAGGATACACTCGCAATTTCTCAGCACCTAGATCACTCCAACATAATGGAGTGGTGGAATGCAAAAATCGAACTTTGCAAGACATGGCCAGAACAATGATATTGGAGCATTCTCTGCCAAATCACTTTTGGGCAAAAGCAGTCAGCACAACATGTCATATCCTAAATAGATGTCTTATTAGGCCTATTCTGAAGAAAACTCCATACGAACTATGGAAAGGCAAAAGACCAAACATTGGCTACTTTCATCCCTTTGGAAGAAAATGTTTCGTTCATAATAATGGTAAGGACAGTCGTGATAAATTCAATCCAAGAAGTGATGAAGGTATATTTCTTGGTTATTCTAATAATAGTAGATCCTTTAGAATTTATAATAAATGTACACTGTATGTAGAAGAATCAATTTATGTTATTTTTTATGATGATAACTCTATGGCCGAGAAAGGAGTCATTGCAGGTGACGAAGAGATTAACCAAGACCTCTCCAAGATCGGTGAACCTAATGAGTCAAAAGAGTCAACTGACAGTAGCAATGAATCTTCAAAGTTGACTAATGAATTTGTCATCAAGCATGTTAAAACTCAAAAGGAGTCGACTACTCAATAAGATGACACAATACCAGATGAATTGAGAAGTGAACCTGAGTATCGACAAAAGTTTATTATAGAAAATCCAAACGATGGGATGAAAATCAGGGGAACTCTCAACAAAAAGACTAACATTGCTCTTATATCTCAAATAGAGCTTAAGAAGGTGATGAACCCTTGAAGGACTCCAATTGGGTACAAGCTATGCAAGAAGAACGTGATCAGTTCGACAAAAATCAAGTATGGACATTGGCACCCAAGCCATCAAATCCCGTAACCATTGGAACTAAACCGATGTTCAGAAACAAGTTGAATGAAGAAGACAAAGTTGTTAGAAACAATGCAAGACTAGTCGCACAAGGATACTCATAACAAGAAGGAGTCAACTAGATGAAACCTTCGCTCCGGTAGCTCGGATAGAATCAATTCATATATAACTTGTATATGCCTCTTTTAAAGGTTTTAAATTATTCCAAATGGATGTTAAAAGTTCTTTTCTAAATGGTTTTATTGACGAGGAGGTCTATGTAAAATAACCTAAAACTCACAGTTTCCTTACCATGTGTTTAAGTTGACTAAGGCTCTTTATGGACTCAAACAAGCACCTAGAGCTTGGTATGAAAGATTAAGTTTATTTCTTATTGATCATAGTTTTTCAAGAGGTAAGATTGACACCATTCTCTTCATCAAAATATCATACTCAGGTAATCTTATTATTCAAATTTATGTTGTTGATATTATATTTGAAAGCGCTAACTCTAATTTGTGCAAGGAATTTTCAAATCTCATTCAAAGCGATTTTGATATGAGCATGATGGTAGAACTAACATTCTTCCTCGGACTTCAGATCCATCAATGAGAAAAGGGTACCTTCATATGTCAGACCAAATACACAAAAGTACTGATACAGAAGTTTGGAATGAGCAATGCAAAGGCTCTTGGAACTCCTATGAGCCTATACACCACCTTTGACAAAGATGAGAAAGGAAAGTTGGTGGAAATATAGTGGGATGATTAGTTCACTACTTTACCTAACTTCCAGTCGACCAGACATCATATTTAGTATGTGTAAATGTGTCAGGTTTCAATCATCTCCTAAATCTCATTTAGCTGCGGTTAAACAAATTATTAGATATCTTATTGGAACCACATATCAAGGCCTATGATATCCTTGTTCTAATAATTTTAAGCTTAAAGGATTTTCAGATGCAGATCTTGCAGGGGATAAAGATGATAGAAAGAGCACAAATGAAACATGTCAATTATTGAGAAAATCACTTATCTCCTGGAATAGCAAGAAACAAGGATCAATTGCCTTATCCACAACAGAGGCAGAATATATTGCCATCGGAAAATTCTACGCTAAATACTCATCTCAGTGATTATGATCTATCTTTTAAACCTGTTCAACTTTTCTGTGACAATTCTAGTACAACATGTTTGTCAAAAAATCGTGTGCATCATTCTAAGGAAAAGCATATAGATATTAAACATCACTTTATTAGAGATCATGTTCTTAAGGGTGATATTAAAATATCTTTTGTTAGCACTAATGACAATTCGCTGATATTTTTACTAAACCCCTTCTTGAGGATAGATTTCAAAACCTTAGGACTTACACGGCATTATCGCATTCTCTTCATAGTTTCTCAAAAGTTTTATCTTTTTAAAATTTTGTGCTTAAGTAATTATGGTAAAAATCATTTTCTTACTGACACACCCTCTAAAGCCTTTTCTCCTGCCAGACTCATTAATTAAGCGCCTCCATTTTTAGTCTCTCTTCACACCTTTTCTGTATCTCGAAAAGGAAACCAAATCAATCACTGGCACCTTTTTCCTTTTCAGCATCCATCAGTCACGTCTCTTCGGTCACACCTCTTCACTTGCCTCTTCCTCTATAAGTTTTCATCTTCTTCACTCTTTTACATTGTAATCTTCACCCACCCAACAATGGATAAAGCTTCAAAAGTTCCTTCTGCATGTACTCGCAAAAGTACCCGTTCTAAAGGGAAGCCTTCCTCTCAGCCATCAGAACCCGTCACTATTGGGTCTGACCATTCTGAGGACTTCTCCTCTTCAAAGGAAGATTTCTATGACGATGCTCGTAGCCCTACCAATAAAGCCCTAGGAAAGCATCCCATGGAAGAAGATGTTAAATCCCTCACTCCAAAGAAAGTGAAGATGGACTTGGATGGTCTACTAGAGTCCAAAGTCAATTTCTAGGATACCCCCCAACAAATACGACTTTGTTGACTTCAAGGAAAGAACAATCGCTCATGGGAGAATCGTCAACCTAGATGACATAGAAAGCCTAAATTGCAAAGTAAAAGAGTTTTTCGATTTTCAAGGATGGAAAATTTTCTTTGTTTTAACCCCTCCAAAAGTCTATGAAGATATTGTTTGCATGTTCTATGCAAATGTAACGACCCGGCCGGTAGTTTCATGAATTAGAGCCCCACTCCCCTAATAACTATTTTCCCCACGTTTGTTTCCACTATTGGGACTTGCCGGAGTGATTGGTTATGGAATTCAGAGAGTTTTGGGATACTTAGTCCCTAGTTGTGAGTTTAAGCCTTAGAGTTTGGACCGTATTCCAGATCCGAAATAGAATTCCGTCAACTCTGTTAGCTCCGTTGAGTGATTTTGGGGTTAGGAGCGCATATGGAATGGGTTTTGAAAGTCTGTAGTAGATTTAGGCTTGAATTGGCGAAAGTTAATTTTTCGGCGATTTCGCCCGATAGTAAAATTTTAATATTGAGCGCGGAATGGAATTCCGAAAGTGGTTTAGGTCGTAGTGTCATTTGTGACCTTTGTGTAAATTGTGAGGTCATTCGGACTAGATTTGATGTGATTCGGCGTCGTTTATAGAATTTGGAAAATTCTAATTACTTAGGCTTGAATCCGTGCTTAATTCATGATTTTGTTGTTGTTCAATGTGGTTTGAAGACTCGACTAAGTTTGTATGGCATATTAGGATTGGTTGGTATATTTGGTTGAGATCCCGGGAGCCTCGGTTGTGTTTCGGATGCTTAACGAAATGAATTTGGACGTAGAAAAAATCTGGTGCCTTTGCTGGTTCTGGTGTTTCGCACCTACGGAAGAGAGGCCACAAGTGCGAGAGCTGCAGGTGCGGAGGGAGTGCGCAAATACGAAACTGTTGAGGCTGGTGATGGAGCGCAGGTGCGCAAGTTTGACCGCACCTGCGAGCCCACAAATGCGAAGCGTGGGCGCAGGTATGGAGCATGGCTGCTTTAATGAAATGCGCAGATGCGCCGTTTGTACCGCAGGTGCGAGAAATGCCCGCAGATGCGGCCCTAGCTGGAATAAGTGACCTTCGCACCTGCGATGATTTTTTCGCAGGTGCGGGACCGCAGATGCGGCCCCATGAGCGCAGATGCGGATATCGCTGGGCAGAAAAGGGAATTTCGAGGGTTTGCAATTGCATAACACAAAATTCGATTTAGAGCTCGGTGGGAGACGATTTCTCGAGGGATTTTGAAGGAGAACTATTGGGTAACTAATTCTAACTCTATTTTGATTATAATACATTAATCTATTATTGTTTTCCTCGTCTAATTAAGGAATTTGAGGGTAGAAGTTTGGAAATGGGGGAAAAGGTTCCCCAATTGAAAATCTGATATTTGAATGGGAATTTGACGTCGGATTTAGATGATTTTTGTTTGAGTGAACTCGTGAGTTAATGGGTGTTTATAATTTGTAATGTTTTCGAGACGTGGTCCAGGGGAGACGTTTTGGGCATTTTTTCTAATTTTCACGATTTAGCTTCGAATAAATTAGCTAACTTAATTACTTGTAGTTATATTTATATTGTGCAATTAATTTGAATAGTTTGGGCCATTTGGAGTCGGATACTCGTGGCAAGAACGTGATATCAAGTTGATTTGAGTGGTTCGAGGTAAATGGCTTGCCTAACCTTGTGTTAGGGACTTTCCCCTTAGGATATTTGATATTAATTGATGTGTGGGCGCCGTGTACGTGAGGGGACGAGTACGTACACGGGCTATTATTGCAAAAATCCCATTTTTTTCCTTTCTAAATCATAAACAGTTTTTCCCTTATTAAATTGCACTAATATGTTTAATTATTTAGCTTAGACTAGAGAAGCATGCTTACGTATTTTTAACTGCCTATCTGACATTCTTTGCGTCATGCTTAGTTAAGTCCCTACTTT
The DNA here is from genome assembly GCA_000715115.1 of Nicotiana otophora. NCBI lineage: Eukaryota > Viridiplantae > Streptophyta > Magnoliopsida > Solanales > Solanaceae > Nicotiana > Nicotiana otophora. The sequence goes on along the minus strand of AWOL01S0078203.1, from coordinate 132 downwards.
CCTTATCTGTGTTCAGTATAAACTGTATAACTCGATGCCATACCTGCTATTTCATCTTGTGTTGCATAATTAAATTGGGACTACGGACGTATTCCGGGAGATCCCCCTGTCTTGCATATTTATTTTGGGACT
>AWOL01S0078175.1:747-12573 GCA_000715115.1 Nicotiana otophora | reverse complement strand
GAGGTGGAGGTCAGCCAGGTGGAGGCCAGCCATATGGCGCTCCATCTCGATTCTATGCTTTTCCGGCCAGACCAGATGCAGAGGCCTCAGATGGCGTGATTATAGGTATTATTTTTGTTTGTGGCAAAGATGCCTCGTTATTATTTGATCCAGGATCTACATATTCCTATGTGTCATCTCTATTTTCTCATTTCCTGGGTGTTTCTTATAAGTCCTTGAGTACTCCTGTTTATGTGTCCACTTATGTGGGCGATTTTGTTGTTGTGAATCGGATATACCGATCATATATTATTACATTCTGTGGTTATGAAACTAGAGCAGATTTTCTATTGCTTCAGATGACGGACTTAGAAATCATTCTGGGCATGGACTGGTTATCTCCATATCATGCTATTCTAGATTGTCATTCGAAGACTATTACCTTTGTTATTCCAACATTGCCTAAGCTAGAGTGGAAGGGTTCGTCTATTAGTGCATTTAATCAGGTTATTTCTTTTATGAAGGCTCAATACATGGTTGAGATGGGTTATTTATCTTATCTAGCCTATGTTTGGGATACTACTGTAGAGACTCCGGTTATGGATTCGATGCCCGTAGTTCGAGAGTTCTCCGATGTATTTCCTTCAGATCTTCTAGGTATGNCGGGGTAGACTGGTGCAACAGGGTTAGCAGCCTATGATTACCGCACCAATTGCTCCACCAGTTATCTGACCACTAAGAGGTGGAGGATAGGTGGGTAGAGGTCATCCTAGAGGTGGAGGTCAGCCAGGTGGAGGCCAGCCATATGGCGCTCCATCTCGATTCTATGCTTTTCCGGCCAGACCAGATGCAGAGGCCTCAGATGGCGTGATTATAGGTATTATTTTTGTTTGTGGCAAAGATGCCTCGTTATTATTTGATCCAGGATCTACATATTCCTATGTGTCATCTCTATTTTCTCATTTCCTGGGTGTTTCTTATAAGTCCTTGAGTACTCCTGTTTATGTGTCCACTTATGTGGGCGATTTTGTTGTTGTGAATCGGATATACCGATCATGTATTATTACATTCTGTGGTTATGAAACTAGAGCAGATTTTCTATTGCTTCAGATGACGGACTTAGAAATCATTCTGGGCATGGACTGGTTATCTCCATATCATGCTATTCTAGATTGTCATTCGAAGACTATTACCTTTGTTATTCCAACATTGCCTAAGCTAGAGTGGAAGGGTTCGTCTATTAGTGCATTTAATCAGGTTATTTCTTTTATGAAGGCTCAATACATGGTTGAGATGGGTTATTTATCTTATCTAGCCTATGTTTGGGATACTACTGTAGAGACTCCGGTTATGGATTCGGTGCCCGTAGTTCGAGAGTTCTCCGATGTATTTCCTTCAGATCTTCTAGGTATGCCACCTGATCGTGATATTGATTTCTGTATTGACTTGGCTCTAGATACCCAGCCTATATCTATCCCACCATATCGCATGGCTCCAAAAGTATTGAAAGAATTAAAAAAAACAACTTGAAGATTACTAGACAAAGGGTTCTTCAGACCGAGTGTATCGCCTTGGGGTGTACTGGTATTATTTGTGAAGAAAAAGGATGGAACGATGCGAATGTGCATTGATTATCGTCAATTGAACAAAGTCACTATTAAGAACAAGTACACATTGCCGCGTATTGATGATCTATATGACCAGTTGCAGGGTGCTAGGGTGTTCTCTAATATCGACTTGAGGTCGAGGTACCATCAGTTAAAGATTTGGGATTTGGATGTTCCGAAGACTGCTTTACGGACTAGATATGGTCATTATGAGTTTTTGGTGATGTCTTTCGGTTTGACTAACACCCCGACAACGTTTATGGATTTGATAAACAGGGTATTCCGGCCATATATTGATTCGTTTGTCATTGTCTTCATTGATGAAATTTTGATCTACTTCCGCAGTAAGGAGGAGCACGAGCAGCATATGAGAGTGGTGCTTCAAACGTTGCGGGAACAAAAGATATATGCTAAGTTCTCCAAATGTGAGTTCTGGCTAGAGTCTGTAGCATTTTTGGGGCATATTGTATCGGGTGAGAGCATTAAAGTTGATCCCAAAAAGATTGAGGAAGTTCAGAATTGGCATCGTCCCACTTCGGCGACAGAGATCAGGAGTTTCCTAGGTTTAGCATGTTATTATCATCGGTTCGTGAAGGGATTTTCATCTATTGCAGAACCTTTGACCAAATTAACCCAGAAGGGTGCTCCATTCCGATGGTTCGATGATTGTGAAGTGAGCTTTCAAAAGCTCAAGACAACATTGACTACAACACTAGTGTTAGTGTTGCCTTCCGGTTCTGGGATGAATACAGTTATTGTGATGCTTTACGCGTTAGCTTGGGTTGTGTATTGATGAAGGAAGGGCGGGTTATTACATATGCTTCACATCAGCTGAAGCCCCACGAGAAGAATTATCCGTTGCATGATTTGGAGTTAGCTGCGATTGTTCATGCTCTTAAGATTTGGAGGCATTATCCTTATGGGGTGTCTTGTGAGGTTTACACTGATCATAGCATTTTGTAACATTTGTTCATGCAGAGGGATCTAAATTTGAGGTAACGCATATGGCTTGAGTTACTAAATGATTATGATATTACTATACTGTATCATCCGGGAAAAGAAAATGTGGTTGCAGATGCCTTGAGTAGAAAAGCGGAGAGTATGGGTTGTTTGGCTTTCATTTCAGCAGAGGAGAGGCCATTAGCTTTGGATATTCAGTACTTGGCTAATGGACTTGTGAGATTGGATATTTCAAAGCCCAGTGGAGTTCTTGCATGTGTTGTTGCTCGATCTTCACTATTTGAGAAGATCAAGGAACGCCAGTATGATGCTCCACACTTAATGGTTCTTTGAGAAATGGTACTACGGGGTGGTTCCAAGGAAGTTACTATTGGCGCAGATGGTGTCCTGCGACTCCAGGATTGTCTACGTTTTCATAATGTGGATGAACTGAGGAAAACGATCCTAGAGAAAGCACACAGTTCTCGGTATTCTATTCAGCCAGGTTCTATGAAGATGTACCGTGACCTGAGGCAGTATTACTGGTGGCGACGAATAAAAAAGGACATCGTTGAGTATGTAGCTAGGTGTCTAAATTGCCAGCAAGATAAATATGAGCACCAGAGACCAGGTGGCCTACTTCAGCAGATGACTATACCGGAGTGGAAATGGGAACGCATTACTATGAACTTTGTAGTTGGGTTGCCGCGGACCTTGCAGAAGTTTGATGAAGTTTGGGTGATTGTTGATAGGTTGACCAAGTCAGCACACTTTATTCCGGTTGTGACTACGTATACTTCAGAGTGGTTGGCTCAGATTTATATTCAGGAGATAGTTCGGTTGCACGGTGTGCCAATTTCTATCACATCAGATAGAGGCCTTCAGTTTACTTCACATTTCTGGAGAGCAGTACAAAGTGAATTGGGGACCCATGTAGAGCTCAGCACAACCTTTCATCCGCAGACCGACGGGCAGTCAGAGCGGACAATTCAGATTTTGGAGGATATGCTCAGGGCATGTGTGATTGACTTTAAAGGTCAGTGGGATTGTTTCTTGCCTTTGGGTGAGTTTGCTTATAATAACAATTACCAATCCATCATCGAGATGGCTCCATTTGAGGCTTTATATGGTCGGCGATGTCGTCCGCTCATCGGATGGTTTGCGCCCGGTGAGGCTAAGTTATATGGTACTGATTTGGTGAAAGATGCCTTGGAAAAGGAAAAGTTGATTCAAGGGCGACTTCATACAACACAGTCTAGACAGAAGAGTTACGCAGATTAGAGAGCGCGTGATTTATCGTTTATGGTTGGTGAAAACGTTCTCTTGAAAGTTTTGCCGATGAAGGGAATCATGAGATTTGGAAAAAAGAGAAAGTTGAGCCCAAGGTTTATATGCCCATTTGAGGTGTTGAGACGAATTTGGGGAGGTTGCTTACGAGCTTGTTTTGCGTCCCAGTCTATCAGGAGTTCATACGTTTTTTCATGTATCTATGCTTCGGAAGTATCATGCCGACCTATCACATGTGTTAGACTTCAGTACAGTTCAACTAGATAATAGTTTGGGGCATGAAGAAGAACCAGTTTCTATTGTTGATAAACAGGTTCACCAGTTGAGGTCCAAGAGGATTTTTTCAGTAAAAGTCTAGTAGAGGGGCCAACCAGTCGAGGAAGCGACATGGGAGGCCGAGGAAAACATGCGGGGCAGATATCCACACTTATTCAGCACTTCAGGTACAATTCTAAACCTGTTCGAGGATGAACGTTTGTTTAAGAGGTGGAGAATGTAATGACCCAATCAGTCATTTTTACTTTTAAAACCCTGTTCCCCAAAATAAAACTCCCCGTATGTGTTTTTATTAATTTATGACTTACGGAGATGGTTGGTTCGGGATTTGGAAATGTTCGGGTTGAAATCGGAACACTTGGTTCCTTAAGTTGGCCTTAAAAGGCCAAGGTTGACTTCGGTCAGCATTTTGAGAAAACGACCCCGGAATCGGGATTTGACGGTTCCAAAAGGTTCGTATGATGATTTCAAACTTGGGCGTATGTTCGAATCGGGTTTTGGATAACCCAGGAGTGTTTAGGCGGTTAATAGTAAAAATTAACCATTTGAAGGTTTAAAGTTCTTTAACTTTGGTTTGGAGTAGGTTTTGGAGTAATCAAGGTCCATTTGAAATTCCGAGTTTAGCAATAGTTTCGTATGGTAATTTAAGACTTGCACGCAAAATTTGGTGTCATTCAGAGTAGAATAAGTATATTTCGGCCCGTTCGGAGTAAGTTTAAAAATTTTGAAATTTCTAAGTTGAATCAATTTGGTTTGGGGTATGATTCTTAAATTTGATGTTGTTTTACATGTTCCGAGAGTTCGAGCGAGTCCGTTTTATGATTTCAAACTTGTTGGTATATTCGGACGGGGGCCCGGGGGCTCCGAGCATCAATCGGACGAGTCTCGGACTAAGTGAGAAATTTAGAGCCAAAGCTGAAGCTCCCCAGATCTGTCAGAATTGAAGGAGCGAAAAAATGACCGCACTTGCGATGGCACAGGTGCGAAGAAGGGAAGCGCAGGTGCGATTTGTAAGTCCAGAAGTGAATTCGCAGATGCGAGTCGCTGACCGTAGAAGCGGGCTAGACTGGCTAAGGGAAAAACCGCATCTGCGATGCTGTTTCCGCAGATGCGGAGCCGCAGATGCGAAAGAGCTGCTTGGCAGAATGTGTTAAAATCGGGGCTGAGTCATTTTGAGCCCATTTTCTTCCATTCTATGGCGATTTTGGAGCTTTTTGAGAGGGGATTTTAACTAGCAACTTGGAGGTAAGTTAATTCTACACACTTTGAGTTAAATACATACATTATGGGTAGATTATAACTAGTAAATCTTGGAAATCAAGGGTTAGAGGAAAAGCCTAGATGTTTATAAAAATGAGAGTTTAACCACAAAAATGGTTATAGAATTGGATAGAAATTATATATTTGATTTGTTGAGATTATGGGTAATGTTTTCATCCGAAAACTTCCGAAATCGGGGCACGTGGGCCCGGGGTGAATTTTAGGAAATTTACCATTTTGGATAGGAAAATTTATTTAATAGGTGAATTTCAATATTATTAATTATTTTATATAACTTTTGGATAGTTTCGGATTTTTGGCATCGAATTGAGGTTTTTATGACATTTTGATCGGAAAAGTGGACTTTGAGACAAGGTAAGTCTCTTGTCTAATCTTGTGAGGGGGAATTTACCCCATAGTTGATTAAAATAATAATTGTTGCTAATTGTGGGGGCTACGTATGCATGAGGTGACGAGAGTCCGTACGAAGCTACTATCTATGCTAAAGTCCGGGTAGTTTAAGACTCAAAGCATGAATTATGTGTGTAAATTGTATTATTTATTTAATTAAATTGTTTCATATATATATATTGTGAATTATTAGAGAAAAATAATAAGTGATTGAAATCTAATATACTTGAAGTTTGTATGAATTAATTCAATTGTTAAAAGAAATTGTGCATCCTCTCGTATTAATCCCATAATAAATACACTCTCATTTTGGAGGTACATAAGAAAATGTACTCCTTTCTTGTGGAGCGGGCTGAATGCCTTGGCGGTATAGATGCATCTATTGATCGCGTCGCACGTCCCTCGACAGTGTACACGATACTCTGGATCGGGTCGTACGAGCTCGGCAGAAATCATGCCTAATAATAATAATAATTACACGATACCTTGATATTTTTAATTGCAGCTTGTGAATTTAATTAATAGATTGGAAATTGTTACATTTGAAAGAAATTAATTATTCATGTTGGTTAAATACAATTATGGTTAACTCTGTGAATCATGTTGATTTAAATATTTTTATTTTATTCTATTTATTATTGTTGACCCTTAGTGAGTGTCAAAGTCGGCCATCTCATCTCTACCCCTTCTAGATTAGGCTTGATACTTATTGGGTACACGTTGTTTACGTACTCATATTCCACTTGTTGCATTCTTTGTGCAGGACCTAAGACAAGTGTTATCGTTGAACCTATCGGTGCGCACCCGCGTTATCCAGAGGCTTAGTGTTGAGCTGCTTTCTGAGCTGTTCTGCAACAACTAGTGCCTCTTCTGGGAATTTTATTCTTTGTATTTTATTCCAGAAAATATTTATACTTTTTGTATAATCTACTAGATGGTGATACACTTATGACACCAGGTCTTGGCACACACATTGGTAGAATGGAGAGTTTCTTATTTTTATTGGATTTAAATTAATCGGTATCCTTTTCCATTTTCTTTAATATTGCTAGTAAAAGAATAAAATTACTTAGAAATATTTTCTGAAAATAATTGATGTAGGTTTAAATTTCTAGTTGGCTTGCCTAGCCGTTGTGTTGGGCATCATCATGACCTATAGGTGAAATGGGGTCGTGACACGTGTGCGGTCGAGTTTAGTTTTTGGAAGGTTCAAAATTTAATTGGAAGAACAATCCTTATTTTTTAAGCTTAAATAAAAAAGAGTTGACCGGAGTTTGACTTTTGAGTAAACTACTCTGGAATGGCTTTTGATGATTCCAATAGCTTCGTGTGGTAATTTCGGACTTAGGCGTATGTCCGGATTTGGATTTGGAAGTCCGTAGGACAATTTGACACATTTTGGCGAAAATTGGAAAATGGAAGATTTTTAGAAAGTTTAACCGGGAGTTTGACCTTTTGATATCGGGGTCGAACTCTGTTTGCAAAAGTTGGAGTAGGTCCGTAATGTCAATTATGACTTGTGTGCAAAATGTGAGGTCAATCGGGCTTGATTTGATAGGTTTCGGCGTCGGATGTAGAAGTTTAAAGTTTTAAAGTTCATTAGGCTTGAATCGAATCACAATTCGTGTTTTAACCATTGTTTGATGTGATTTAAAGCGTCGACTGAGTTCGTATTGTATTTTGGGACGTGTTGGTATATTTGGTTGAGGTCCCGAGGGTCTCAAGTGTGTTTTGGATGGGCTACGGGACATTTTCTCTTGTTTTGGATGGCTGTTTTGATATCTGGTGTCCCCATCTATGCGATCGCGTAGGTGAAGGCGCGATTGCGAAGGCTGTTTGGGAAAATGACCATTTTCCTTCTTTGTGTTCGCATAGGCCAGTCCGCTATCACGGAAGTGCGCCTTTATTTTCTCCACGTTCGCATAGCTCACCTGTAACAGCTCATGATTCCATCTTCTCCTTTACGACCTCATGCTATCTCACGCGATTGTGTAGTTTATTGTTGACTTGCCATATTATTCTTTCATTGCGTTTGCATAGTAAGGTTTGCGATCGTGAACCTTTGAATTTTGCTACATCGCTTTCGCATTCCCTCCTTCCACGTTCGCGTAGAGGCCTTTTGTTGGCGGTGTCATTTCTTCTACACGATCACATGCATCATTCTACGATTGCGTTGTACATTTTGGGGCAGTAGCCATTTTCTTCTTCGCGATCGCATTAGTTTTTCCGCGATCGCGATGTACAAACACCTCGGCAGAACATATTTAAAATAAGCAGAGTTTTCATAAACGGGGGTAAAACCCAAAACACATATGTGAAAAAATAGCGCCCAATATCGGGGTATTACTAAGCCATGAGCATCTATGCATAGTCCGTCTAGAAATGAAATGACTATAACCGTTTTAATCTAAAATACAACGAAAGACAGAATAAGGAAATAAGAAACAAGGACTGCAAATGCTAGGCAACTACCTCTAAATCTCCAACAGCTAGCTACGCGAGATATCAACACTCTCCGCATCCAGAAATTCCTTGATCTGCACACGAAGTGCAAGGTGTAGCGTGAGTACAACCAACTCAGTAAGTAACAATAATAAATAAGGAACTGAAAGATAGTGACGAGCTACACAGTTATAACTCATTTTCGGTAAGCTCAACAAGGAAAGTAGACGTGCTTTCATCAAATCAGTTACACAAGCCAAATTTAATTAAACACAGATAAATGTATCTTTTAGAAGTTTTTCCAATAACAGTAATGCAAGACAACTATGTGCAACAACAAAATGTCATATACAGCCTCTCAGGGCTACAATCACTCAATCCTCCCATTCACTCCAACCTCACAATTACTCATTCCTCACAGTCACTCAACATTCGGCACGCGCCACTCGCACTCAGTAGGTACCTGTGCTCACTAGGGGTGTGTACAGACTCCGGAGGGGCTCCTTCAGCCCAAGTGCTATATCAAGACAATCATGGCATATATCAATGAAACATGCTGCAGTGTGCAACCCGATCCCATAAATATCCTCACAATCAGGCCCTCGGCTTCACTCAGTCTTCAATTTCTCCAGTCTTTTGGGCTCTAAGAAATAAGGAAAATCAGCCCAAACAACAATAATATGACATATCAACAAGATTAAAAGAGACTGAGCTATGATATGGAAATAAAAGCTGAGACCGAGTACAAATAATATTTAGCAGGTAATTCGACCTGTAACATGGCCTTTGTGGGTCCTAGCAGTACCAACACATAGCCTAAACATGGTATCTAACATGATTCACAGTAAAATATCTATAACACATGAAGAGCATATAACTAACAACAATTTTATTCAATTTTTCAGTTCACAGAATGGACCAAGTCCCAATTCCTATGGTGCACGCTCACACGCCCATCACCTAGCATGTGCTTTACCTCCAAACCAATCATATAATACAAAATCCGAGGTTTCATACCCTCAAGACTAGATTTAAAACTGTTACTTACCTCAATCTGAGCAAACCTCTACTCCAAAATGCCCTTGCCTCTCAAATCGGTCTCCAAATGTCCCGAATCTAGCCATAAGCAGTACAATACAATTAATATAGTCTAAAGGGATCAATTCCACAACAAAAATAGTAAATTATAACCAGAAATCCGAAATTGGCTCAAACCCGGCCCCGGGCCCATGCCTCGAAATCTGACAAAAGTCATAAAACCCGGAAGCCCATTCACTCAAGAGTCTAACCAAATAAAATTTACTAAACTCCGACACCAAATGGTCCTTCAAATCCCCAAAATTCATTCTCCAAATCCCTAGCCTCAAACCCTCAATTTTCACCTAAAATACACGCCAACTAGGTGAGAAAACAGTGGGGAAACATCATTATTGAAGAACAATGAATACAAGAAGCTTACCTCAGTAATCTCGTCAAAATCCCTCTCAAAAATCTCTAAAGTACGAGCTCAAAATGATGAAAATGGTGAAAAATCTCACAGTCACGTATTTATATGTTCTGCCCAGGCCTTCCGCTCCTGCGGCCAAAATCCCACTCCTGTGGGCTCGCTTCTGCGAGGTAAAATCTGCTCCTGTGGAAGTCACTTAACCAAACATACCAACAAGCCCTAATTCACGATACGAACTTAGTAGAACCCTCAAATCACCTCAAGCAACATCAAAAACACGAATTACACACGGATTCAAGTCTAATGAACTTTGAAATTTCCAAATTCCACAGACGGCACTGAAACCTATCAAATTACGTCCGATTGACCTCACATTTTGCACACAAGTCATAATTGATGCCATGAATCTACTCCAACTTCCAGAAATCCAATCCGACCCCGATATAAAAAAACCACTCCCGGTCAAACGTTCCAAAATTCCAACTTTCGTTATTTCAAGCCTAATTCTACTACGGACCTCCAAATCACATTTCGGACGCGCTCCTAAGTCCGAAATCACTTAACGGATCTAACCGAACCATCAAAATTCAAATCCGAGACCGTTTATATACAAGTCAACTTCCGGTCATCTTTTTCAACCTAAGATTTCAACTAAGAGACTAAGTGCCTCAATTCACTTCGAAATCTCTCCGGGCCTGAACCAACCTATCCGGTAAGTCATATAATAGTTGTAGAACACAAAAGAAGCAGAAAATGTTGGAATGGGGCTACAACTCACGAAACGACCGGTCGGGTCATTACATCCTCCCCTTCTTAAACAAGCGTTCGTCCTCGAATGAGTATAGAGACATACCTGAAGTGGTGAAAAGATGAGGATAACGGCTGAGCATATCATGCTCGGTCTCCCAAGTTGCCTCCTCGACCAGCTAACCCCTCCATTGAACCTTCACGGAAGTAATGTTCTTTGACCTCAGCTTTCGAATTTGCCTGTCCAAAATAGCCACTAACTCCTCAATATAAGATAAATCCTTGTCCAACTGGACTGAGCTGAAATCCAACACATGAGACGGATCGCCGTGATACTTCCGGAGCATAGAGACATGAAATACTGGATGAATTCCTGCTAGACTAAGAGGCAAGGCAAGCTCATAAGCAACATCCCTAACGCATCGCAATACCTCAAATGGGCCGACAAACCTTGGGCTCAGCTTGCCCTTCTTTTCGAACCTCAAAACACACTTCATGGGTGACACCCGGAGCAGGACAAACTCTCCAACCATGAATGCAACATCGCAAACCTTCCAATATGCATAACTCTTCTGTCTGGATTGGGTTGTGCGAAGTCGATCCTAAATCACCTTAACCTTCTCTAGAGCATCTTGAAACAAGTTTGTACCCAATAACCTAGCCTCGCTTGGCTCGAACCAACGCACTGGAGACCGACATCACCTACCATACAGAGCCTCATACGGTTCCATTTGGATGCTCGACTGATAACTGTTGTTATAGGAAAACTTTTCAAGTGGCAAGAACTGATCCCACGAACCCCCAAACTCCATTACACATGCATGAAGCATATCCTCTAATATCTGAATAGTGCGCTCGGATTGTCCGTCCGTCTGAGGGTGAAATGTTGTGCTTAGCTCCACTAAAGTACTCAACTCATGCTGTATGGCCCTCCAGAATCGTGATGTAAACTGCGTACCCTGGTTAGAGATGATAGATATTGGTACGCCATGAAGCCCGATGATCTCGCGAATATAAACTCGAGCTAGATGATCGGAAGAATAGGTAGTCATCACAAGAATGAAATGAGCTAACTTGGTCAGCCTATCCACAATCACCCAAAACTACATCAAACTTCCGCTGAGTCCGTGGAAGCCTAACAACGAAGTCCATAGTGATCCGCTCCCATTTCCACTCTGGAATATCTAACTTTTGAAGCAACCCACCTGGCCGCTGATGCTCATACTTCACCTGCCGGCAATTTAGACACCAAGCTACATATTCCACTATGTCCTTCTTCATTCTCTTCCACCAGTAATACTGCCTCAAGGCCAGAAATGTCTTCGCTGCACCCAGATGAATAGAATACCGTGAACTGTGAGCCTCCTCGAGAATCAACTCACGCAAACCATCTACATTGGGCACACATAGCCTGACCTGCATCCTCAATGC
>AWOL01S0078171.1:14414-48398 GCA_000715115.1 Nicotiana otophora | reverse complement strand
CGCTCAGTCATCAATATCTCAAGTCTCTCGGGCTCACAATGTCATGAAACTAGCCCAGAATGACGATATGATGTATCAATAAATAACAACAGAGACTGAGATATGATATGCAATGAATGAACATGACTGAGTACGAAATTACAATTTAAACATATAATTCGACAGTAGAAATGACCTCAGTGGGTCCCAATAATACCAGCATTTGCCTAAGCATGATTTCTAACGTGAGTCACAACTCAGTTTCTAACCGAGTCTCAATTTCTACGGTGCACGCCCACACGCCCGTCACCTAGCATGTGCGTCACCTCCAAACAAATCACATAACACATATAATAAGGTTTAAATACCCTCAGCTCTAAGTTTAGAAGTGTTACTTACCTCGAACAAGCCAAATCCAATACCGAGCAAGCCAAGCAATGCTCCAAAATGCCATCTCGCACGTACCGACCTTCGAACAGCTCGAAACTAGCCAAAGCAACTCAAATACATCAAACAATGCTACATGAAACAAACTCAATCGATAAAGGTCGGATCTTTAATTAAAAGCCCAAAATCAACCCAAAAGTCCAACCGGGCCCATGCCTCAGAACTCGACGAAAATCCGACAACCCATTCAATTACGAGTCCAACCAAACTAGTTTTAGTCAAATCCGACTCCGAATCGATGTTCAAAACTCAAAAATTTGCTTTATGAAATTTTAGACAAAATCCCCCCAATTTCCTCTTTAGAATTCATCAACCAATTGCCAAAAATGAAAATAGATTTGCGAAATATAATCAAAACTAAGTATAGAACACTTACCCCAATCCACATAATGAAAATTGCCTCAAAACGCGCCTCAATCCGAGCCCCAAATCGCAAAATATGACAAAAAGAACCAAACTTCGATATATAATGAGTCTGCCCAGAACACTCGCCTTTGCGGACAAAATGCCGCACCTGCGGCCTCGCAATTGTGAGCTAAAATGTTGCATCTGTGACTTCAGCTTGAAGGACCATGATCGCACCTGCGGAACACTTTCCGTGCCTGCGACTCCGCTGATGCGTATGAACTATCGCAGAAGCGGACTCCCAACTCACGTTCACTCTCGCAGAAGCGTTCCATACCCCGCAGAAGCTCTTGCGCATCTGCGCTTATTCCTCAGCAAAAGCGAACATCACCAAGACACCTCTGATTCACAGAAGCGAGAATTCTATCGCATAAGCGCGTCCACACCTGCAGCCAATCTTGCACAGGTGCGATGAACCAGCACCGGAACTGCCAATATGACCAAAATAAGTCGAAACTTGTCCGAAACACGCCCTCCCCCCTCCCCCCTCCACCCGGGACCCCGTCCAAACATGCCAACAAGTCACGTAACATAACTCTGACCTACTCGAGTCTTCAAATCAACCTAACAACATCAAAACGATGAAACGCACCTCAAACCAAACTTAAATGGACTTTGAACTTCCAAAACTCGCGCCAAAACATATCAAATCAAATCGAAATGAACTCAAATTTTGTACACAAGTCCCAAATGATATGATGAAGCTATTCAAATTCCCGAAACCATAATCCGAGTATGATAACACCAAAGTCAACTCCCAGTCAAACATGTGAACTTTCCAAACTTTCAAATTTTCCACTTTCGCCAGTTAGTGCCGAATCCTTCTAGGAAAATCCAAATGCAAATATGGGCATACGTACGAGTAGAAAATCACCATCCGGACTTAACAGAACCATCAAAACTCTGTTCCGGGGTCAAATTCACAAAAGTCAAATTTGGTCAACTCTTCCAACTTAAAGTTTCAACGATGAAATTCATTCTTCCAAATCTATTCTGAATAACCTGAAAACCAAACCAGACAATTCACACAAGTCATAATACATCATATGGAGCTACTCATGCCCTCAAAATGCCGAGTAAAGTACAAATGCTCAAAACAACCAATCGGGTCATTACATAATTAATCTTTATTTTTTTTTCATTTTTTTTTGTAGTGTTGATTGTGGTATATTTGCTCTTTAGTTCCTAGATGCGGTTGAAGAAACATGATGTCTTCTAATTCAAACAAAGTAATGTGTTGACATTCAGGAGAGAATTGACTGTGAATCTTTGGGCTCATGGAAAGTGGAAAGAAGAAAGCGGTTATGAAACTCCAGAAGAGCAACTAGGACATGACTATGGAGAATATGAAGATACTCTATGTGAATTATTTTGATAGAGAATAAATTGTAAATGAAAAATAAGTTTTTTGTTATTGTTTTTAATGATGTAAGTGAAAACAAAATTGGATTTGAGAATATAGATTATTTTTTGTGAATTATGTGATGTCTATCTTTTTAATTTTTGTTCTCTTTGCATTAATTAGCCTGAAGCTGTATTGGATTGTATCAAATACCTTTGTCTCTTTTATCATGAACTTAAGCATGTTTTATAAAATTTCAGCATGTTTAGTGTGAAATGTTAGGAAATGAACAAAAATATTTTAGCACGGATAAGTTTGAAGTTAAGCAAAAACTCATTAGAAAATTACATACTACAGGAGAAAACTTCAGCATGTTTAGTCTTAAGTTTTAACAAATGAACTAAAACATTTCAGCATGTTTAGTCTGAAAAAAAGGCAGCCCGGTGCACTAAGCTCCTACTATGCGCGGGGTAGCATGTTTAGTCTGAAGTTCAGGAAAAACACTAATTACAAAACTAGAGACTGCAGGACAAAACTTCAGCATGTTTTAGTATGAAGTTTTAGCAAATGAACTAAAAACTTCAGCATGCATAAGTCTGAAGTTTTGCAAAAACTCATTAGCAAATTACAGACTACATAACAAAACTTCAGCATGTTTTGTTTGAAGTTTTAGCAAATAAACCTAACAACTTCAGCATGTTTAGTCTGAAGGTTTGGGGAAAAACTCATTGCTAACCTGCAGACTGCAAGACAAAACTTCAGCATGTTTTGGTATTTTGAAACTTCAAACTTATTTTTTTTTTGTATTTACCACCTACTTTTTGTCTATTACCACCTACTTTATCTTACATTTAATTTGTTTGGCCATATAGTAAATGACCTGAAAAGTTACTTTTTGCATTTAGAAATAGTAAATGAAGTCTTTCAATTTGATTATGTGCAAACTTTGGCTTTTCAGCCTAAAGTTATTTTTTTACTATAGAAAAACTCTAGACTTATTAGGCCGATGTTATATTTCTTTTTGTATTTATCACCTACTTGTTGTCTTTTACCACCTACTTATCTAGTTATATTCAATTTCTCTTAACGTAAAATAGTAAACAGACCTGAAAAGTTATATTTGCATTTATAGATATTAAATTGATTAGGTGCACACTTTGGCTATATTAACAATCTCTTCACTTGAAAATTTCATAGTCATCCATAGACTTCTATTATAATTTTTTTAATTTATATTCATCCATAGCCTTTTAGCTATTTTAAAGAAACAATGTCTGATGCTAGCAGAAGCAGGAAGCTTACAATGGATGAACTTATGCAGAAGTGGGAGAGTTTAAAGTCTGATTGGAATAGTAACGTACCAATGGATAATCTTATGCAGAAGTGGGAGAAAATAAAGGTTGATTGGGAAAGAATCAGACCATAGCTTTTTGCTGATGAATCATTCCAGAATAGGCTGAACCTGAAACGCAGTTATGAAGGTTAGTCAACCTCGTTCGACAAGGTTGTGCAGCAGTTTGATTCTTTTAAATTTTCCATCAGGGACGACTATGCCAAGATGGAAAATAGCTTGAAGAGTATTCCTTATCTTATGGACAGAGTAATAATTCAACAAAATCAGTTGTGTGATCACAAGTTGAAGTGAGATCTCATGAGACTTTATGGTCTTTTGTCCGATATCCTATAATTATCTCTGATTCGGATGATGATGAGATATATCGAGAAATTGAGGAGTATTGTTCTGATGATGGTGGTGATGCTTAGTTTTTTAAATCCTTTTTTAAATATTTTTCTTCTATATTTTTGTTAATGTTTTTGTGGCTTTCTTTCGTTTTGTGTGGGTTTTTTTATCTTGTAATATGTTATATAAATGAAAATAAAGTTTTGTTTTTGTGTATAACTTTTTTGAATTTAGAAGGCTGCATTCTCATTTTAATGTAATAATATAGTATGTGTCAACTTAAAATTTCATGCCTTATAAGCTGAAGTTAGCATATATAAGTTAGAAGGTTCAACCCTTTTGGTCTGAAGTTATTTTCTATAGCTTTTGACAGTCAGACTTTATAGGCTGGAGTTTTTTTGCAAACATTACCTGTTAATAGGCATATATAAGGCTGTAACTATATCTTTTAAGAGTCAGACTTATCCATGCTGAAGTTTTTTTGTTCATTTCCTAAAATTTCATACTAAACATGCTGAAGTTTTGTCCAGCACTCTGCAAATTTTGTAATGAGTTTTTTCGAAATGTCAGACAAAACATGCTGAAATATTTTAGTTCATTTGCTAAAACTTCAGACTAAAAATGCTGAAGTTTTATCCTATAGTATGTAATTTTCTAATGAGTTTTGGTATTGCTTCCCATTGAAAGTAATAACAAGGCAAATCGAACTCATCCTGCAATATAGAAACTTCAAGATGTTTAGTGTGAAGTGTTAGGAAATGAACAAAAACACTTTAGCATGTATAAGTATGAAGTTTAGCAAAAACTCATTAGAAAATTACATACTACAGAACAAAAACTTAATCATGTTTAGTCTGTAGTTTTAACAAATGAACTAAAAAACTCCAGCATATTTAGACTAAAGTTTTGGATAAAACTCATGACAAAATTGTAGATTGTAGGACAAAACTTTAGCATATTTTGGTATGAAATTTTAGCAAATGAACTAAATAACTTCAGCCTACATTAGCAAAAACTCATTAGAAAATTACATACTGCAAGACAAAAACTTAAGTATGTTTAGTCTAAAATTTTAACAAATGAACTAAAAAACTTCAGTATGTTTAGACTGATAATTCGGATAAAACTCATGACAAAACTGTATACTGCTGGACAAAACTTCATCATGTTTTGGTATGAAGTTTTAGCAAATGAACTAAATAACTTCAACATGCATTAGCAAGAAGTTTTAGCTTCAATGTGAAACAACTTCATGCTATATTAGCATGAAGTTCTAGCTTCAACGTGAAACAATTTCATGCTACATTAGCATGAAGTTTTAGGTTTAACGTGAAACAACTTCATGCTACATTAGCATGAAGTTTTAGCTTGTATTTGATTAAACTTTAGACTCCAACATGAAACAACTTTATTCTATATCCTTCACGCATTAAATTTGAAGTTTTGAAAAGTTTTTTAAGATCTATAAGAGAAAACTTCATGCTATATCCGTCAAACAACTTCATGCAAGTGTGATTTGTAAATGACCACAAGTGAAAATATCTATAGGCGTTAATTGAATTCAAATTTTATTTTTTTAGTTCAAAACTTACAAAAACATGATGAATTACCAAAATAATTACAGAAATATATATGATGAAGTTCAATCAGTTTGACAAACTAATGAGAATTGAGAAGATGAATTGCAATACATACAATGTATTTTGTAATTTTGAATTCTGAAGATGAATCTGGTTTAAGTTTCTGGTTTTTTAATAAAGCTGCTGAAAGGAGAGGAGATCTTCGACCAGAGTTGAAGGAGATCTTTTGAGGAGGGACGGAGTGATGGAGGAGATCTTTTTTCACAAATAAGGTTGCAGATCACGCGATTAATGCGCGATGCATGTTTTATATCTTTTGCCAGGGGTATAATTGTCATATTATTACGAGTATTTTGTCAGTTGGCTACCAAATCAATAATTTTTAAAAATAGGGTACAGGTTGAAAGTTGGCACAAATATAGGGTACGACTGCGCAAATCCCCCAAGAAATATAGGGGAACATCATAGAAACCATTTAGGCTAATTGATTTTTTTAACCTTAAAACTAATTTAAATTTAAATTACCTTATATGACTTATTTCTTTGTTTTAGCAACACAACATAGTTGTCATTTTTCATGGGTTACAGCTCAATATTTAAAAGTTTGGATACGCTAATATTAAGAATTTGAATCAACAAAAATCTAATGAGTTACTATAATAATAAAAATAAATAATTAAGTCTTTGAATTAATTTTTAGCAAAAATACAATCCTATTATTTTTCAAATTCATCGTATAAGCAAAATAAGTTTTTAGTTAAAAACAACTCTTTGGTATATACATTTGTTTCCATAATCAAGCAAATTGGCGGCAAAACAATCAGTAAAAGAGTAATATCAATTATTAATTATAATATAGCATTAAGAGTAAAATTTATTAAAATACAAACTTAAAATAATAAAAATAAAATAGTAGACCAAAATATATTCTAGATAAATTATCATTAATCTTTATTCTAATTATTATTATTATTATTATTATTATTATTATTATTATTATTATTATTATTTTCTTGCATTCATTCCAACAAATTACAATTCCTTACTTTTTTTTGTTATAGAGCTAGCTAAATGCAATTAATATTCATTATTTTAGGAACTTACACTTCTTAATTTAATTTTTATTTTATAACTAGAACATATTATTTTAAACAAATTATGTAAAAATAAAAAATTAAATACTCATTGATATGGGGACACGCGCGAAGTGTATATCCTAAGAAAATAGAATTATACTGGATAAAATAGTTATTTAATTATTTTCTACGATATTTAAAAATTTATTTAATTATTTCTTAACATTTAGGAACAGTCATTTAATTATTTTTTTAATATTTTTATTTTAAAATAAACTAAAAATCTAAAATTTTACTTATTATAATTTTTCTTATTTGAACTATGTCATAATATTAGGGCTTTAAAATCAATTAAAACTCTTCCAAATACATAGTTTCTATTTAAGCAAAACTTCAAGCTTTGTCATTTTCCTTTTCTTCAAAATATTCTCGCGCATGCTCTCTCTCTCCAACTAATAACCTCAAATCTTTTCCTCACTAGTAAGATTTTAAAAAATTTGCTAAGTATCTTTTGTTTTTGGTCAATCATTAAAAATTTTATTTAACCAAGATTATATTTACAACCGCTTGTTCTTTTGGACTATAAGAACAAGGCCTCTATTTCATATTCTACCTATCACATAGACAGAATTAAACTCTATATCTATCTGTTATGGCTAGCAAGGAAAGCTATCTAAACTATTTAGTATCTTCCTCCATCTACTTTGTTGTTGTCCTCTAATGTGTAGCTGGAGTACAATCTCCCTAATGATCTGCTTGGTGTGTTGTTGGAATCTTCGAGCATTGCGTTCCCCCCAAATGTGATAAATTGTTGCAGCAAAGGGCTAACTCAACACTTCTGCTCGCACTCTATTGTTGTTCACTTTTCTGGTTATCCACTTAACTTCCCAATTGCTTGTGCTCTCCCATCCATTTCAGTAGCATATTCCATATAGTAGCAGAGAATGTACATGCAAAGAAGAGGTGAGCTAAGTTTTTCTCTGTACTAGTGTTACATAGTACACATTCCTTAGGGACAAATATCTTCCATCTTTATAATCGATCAGTCGTAGCTAATCTTTGTTGTAGTGCAAGCCAAACAATGAATTGATGTTGCGGTAGCATTGGCTTCATGATCAGACATTTCCATTCTACTTTCTGGTGTTGGGGGGTGAGAGATAGGTATGCCTTCTTGATACTAAACTTTCCTCCTTGGACAAATTTCTGCAATTCAAGAATAAACTCAACAATGAAAGGTATGACATGTAACATGTAACGACCCGACAGGTCGTTTTGAGTATCACATTCTTGTTCTCCCATTTACTGCTCAATTTATACCTTGTAATTAATTTATGACTTATCGGATTAGTTGGTTCGGGTCCAGAAGGATTTCAAAGTGAAATGAGACACTTAGTCTTATAATTGAACACTTAAGTTGGAAAAGTTATCCGGATATTGACTTATGTATAAATGATCTCATAATTTAATTCTGATGATTCCAATAACTCCGTATGGTGATTTTAAATTTAGGAGCGTGACCGGAAAATTATTTGGAGGTCCGTAGTGAAATTAGGCTTAAAATACCGAAAGTTGAATTTTTGGGAAGATTGACCGGTGGTTGACTTTTTGATTTCAAGGTTGGAATCCGATTTTGGAAATTGGAATAGCTTCATTTTGTCATTTATAACTTGTGTGCAAAATTTAAGGTCAATCGGACTTGATTCGATAGGTTTCGGCATCGAATGTAGAAGTTGGAAATTTCATAAGACTAAAGTTTCAAGTGAGTTCGCATAAGACCTAATTTCAAATAAGAATAACTCTCATGATACAAAGTGTTATATGGTGTATTACCTATCAAATCAAAAACCTTTGAGTCTAGTTTCCAACGCTTTAAACCGTTCATCATTTGGACATTCCTATAAGAAGTTATGACCAAATTACCAAAGGCTAGAAAAAATACGATTATGTGGTCAGATGTGCGACCGCAGAATCATTATGCGATCGCATAATGACATATTGTGCGACTGCAAAATGGTCACCGATATGCCCAGCGCAGCCCAGTTTTCGGCAGCGATTTTGCGGTCCATTGTGCAGTTCATTGTGCGACCGCATATGTGTTTTCGGAGGGGTAATTTTTCTATTTTCATAACCCGATCCCATTTTGATAAATATGTTTTGAGGCTTATTCTAGGGAAATTATCTGAAGATTTTAGAGAGAAGTGAGAGTGTTCTAGAAAGAGAAAGTAGATGAAGTGTCTTGTTCATCAAATTCTTGTCCAAGCCTTGAAATCCAACAAGAAATCCCTCAAGTTCTTCATCAAAGAGGTAAGGTTCTAAATCATAATCTTCAATTTTGAGTTTGGGTAATGATGGGTGATTAAGAGTATGGTTCTTCGGTGTAATAGTATTATTTATACATATCAATAAGGTTTATGGAAAGAGTGTTGAGTTCAAATGGGTAAAGATTGGGTTGAAAATGGTAGAAATCTTCAAAGACTTTAATTGAAGATTTGAGGGCCGAGTTGATGTCGGAATTTGGTGAAATTTGTATGGTTAGACTCGTGGTTGAATGAGCATTCATATTTTGTAACTTTTGTCGGGTTCCGAGACGTGGGCCCCACGGGCGATTTTAGAGCTAAAATTCGGATTTTTATGGAAAATTGTATTTTCATATGAAATTAATTACAATAAATTTTATTGACTGAAACGAATTAATTGTGGCTAGATTCGAGGTGTTTAGAGGCAAATTCACGAGGCAAAGACATACCGGAGTAAAGAATTATACGGTTTGAGGTAAGTAACACTTCTAAACTTGGTTCTCAGGGTATGAATCCCCGAATTTGGTATGATATGAATTGTTTGGAGGTGCCACACATGATAGGTGACGAACATGTAGACGTGTACCATAGAAGGTGTATCTTGAATAAATCCTGTGAAGTAGTAAAATTAAAGAATCATATGATTATCTGAACATGTGGCACGTGTTAGAGGAATTAGGCTGAGGCTAGTAATAAAGATCATGTTTAGGCTATGTGCCGATATTTTAGGACCCGTGGGGTCATGATGCTGTTGAATTAATTATTCTAAAATATACATTTCACACTCAGTAATAATTTTCCATTGTGAGGATATTTATGAGATTGAGTTGCGCAACGCAACGGGCCATTTGGCTTTATATATGTTATTATTAAAGGGATCGGGCTGCTCGCCTGCAGCAGGCCAGAATGGCTTTATACATTATTATTGTTCTGGATCGGGGTTGCTCGCCTGCAGCATGCCTTATTGGCTTTACTATTCTATGGATCGGGGCTGCCAGCCTCCAGCAGGCCTTGTAGGCTTTGTTATTATACGGATTGGGACTGCCCGCTTGCAGTAGGCCATATTGGCTTTATATCACGCTTGGGCTGAAGGAGCCCCTCCGAGAGTTTGCACACACACCCAGTGAGCGTGGTCAACTTATAGTGCTTGGGCTGAAGGAGCCCCTCCATAGTCTGTACACCCCAGTGAGCGTAGATGATCATCGATATTCGGGATGGACTTCCTAGGGCATGGACTTGCCTTACTTACTGCATATATATATATATAATTGGAATGGATTTTCCCAGGGCATGGACTTGCCTTACTTATTTGTATTGTAATGAGTTATCTGGACATGGATCTTGTCAGTATCATTTATATTTAGGGATAAATTATCCTAGGGCTGGATTGGCCTTACACGGTACTGAGTGACTGACTGTCAATCGATGTGTATTGATATACGGGTTGGAATACCCCTGGGCTGGATTGGCCATAAACTGTACCGAGTGACCGAATAATTGGTGACCAGTGTCTACAGTAGGTCTTGCTACTGAGATGTCATATTCTTCATACCATGCAGTATTGATCTATTTCACTTGTATTGAGTTTAACTGTTGACCTTGAAAGCATGCCTACATTTATGTACCATTATTTTTACTGGACTGTACCTGCGGAGCTCATTAGGTTAGTCTTGTTACTTATTGAGCTAGTTGTACTCATACTATACTCTGCACCTCGTGTGCAGATCCAGTTGCTTTCGGACACGGAGATTGTTAGATTTCAGAGTACTATCAGTTGGAGACTATCAAGGTAGCTGCTTGGCGTCCACTGACCTTGTCTCTCTTTCCTTCAATTATTGTACTGTTCTATACTTTCAGACAGCGGTTTTTATTAATCAAACATTCTATTCACATTAGATGCTCATGTACTCAGTAACACCGGGTTTTAGGAGTGATATATTTGAAATTTTGAGATTTCTTTCGCTGAATTTAATTATTTTATTTTCAAATTTAAAAGAAATGGTGGTTTATTGGGATTTTTGGCTTGCCTAGTATTGAGATAGACGTCATTTCGACAGGTGAGATTTTTGGGTCATGACAAGTTGGTATCAGAGCTTTAGGTGACATAGGTCTCACGAGTCATGAGCAGATTTAGTAGAGTTTTGCGGATCTGTACGGAGACATCTGTACTTATCTTTGAGAGGTGCCAAAACCTTAGGAAAATTTCACTTTCTTGTATTCTATCGTGCGAAATTGATTCAGCTTGAAACCTAACTCTTTGAATTACTTTCACGCATTTCGTATGCGCATACGAGTGCTTGGTATCAGTTATGCATCACCGCCTTGTGATTCTATGAACGAGGTTCAAGATGTGTATTCTGTATTTTGATGATGGGCCAGTCTGGAGGACTTGAGGCCAGGTTTAGACCGCAGCTTAGGTTCGATAGCTTCAGTTGTAACCTGTACATTTGGACTCATATGTCCTGTAATGTCCTTACGAGTGGAATTTATGGCTCGATGAGCGGTGGAATGGCTTTGTGATAAGTATGATGTGACTACGGGATGTGTTAAGACGATTTGAATTTGACGAGAAGTGTTTCCTTGAAATGTAAAGGAAGGCCATTGGGTGCTTTATTTTCGTTTTGATGTGACGTAAAATAATGTTTTGAAAGATCTTTCACGTTGTTAAATTTTGGGAAAAATTAAATTCTCGTGTCTGCTTAATGAGTTTAGACTCAGAAATATTAAGTGATTTCATAGTAATTGTGGCTGTAAAAGGGTATAACAAGATGTCAATTTGAGACTAAGCAGGTGGGTTATCTTCTACGGAGTAATCTACGTAGGTGTGCTCCTTATAATGTTGAGTGGAGAGTTTCTTTTCTACCAGCGTGGCATATGTATTGAGATTTGAATTTGAATCTAGTTGAGAAAGTTGACTTGATTGTCGCGAGAATAAATGTGAACTTCGCGGATGATTGAGGTAGTTTATGGTGGGTGTTGCATAAGCTTGAGAAGAATTTTTGTTGAACTGACTGCAGTATTATGGCAGTAATAAAGTACGGGTATTATGAATTATCGAGTGTTTTGTTCTATAACTTTGAGCCAAG
Organism: Nicotiana otophora; assembly: GCA_000715115.1. Taxonomy (NCBI): domain Eukaryota; kingdom Viridiplantae; phylum Streptophyta; class Magnoliopsida; order Solanales; family Solanaceae; genus Nicotiana; species Nicotiana otophora. The sequence continues at coordinate 36,505 of AWOL01S0078171.1, read as the reverse complement.
TGGGGGAGTCTGCTATTGACAATTCAATTCATGGTTATATGTTTAAATTTTAGTTTTGGTCTGAGGCATACTTGTGATTTAGTTAAGACTTACAGAGGTGGAGATCGAGGATGACTCGGGTAAGTAAATTCCTGAATACGGGTTACATTGCACTTTATGAAAATATGAAAATTATGGAATCATTAAGTTGTTGTTTTGAAGGATGTAGTGCACATGAAGTGTGAATTTGATTGGTCGTGTTAAGGCAAAGTTACTTATTTGAGTGTTGATTGTGCTAAAGGAGCACAGTCTTTCGGCCCGTTTGGAGCGGAGTAAATTAGATTTGAGAAGAGTGGATGACTCTCGAGAGGGTTCTAATGGATTCAAAATGTATATTTGGAAATTGAAAATTTTTCGAATTTGTATATCCCTAGAATCAGTTACTTACATTGGATGGTATCGGGACGTGCGGTAATTCTGTTTGACTATGGATTCTACATTTCAGTATAAGAAAGGAAAGAGGAACAATTTTAAATTCGCATAAGGTATTTTCAGATTAGGTGTTTCGGTTGTGGTATTTATAGGGGTAATTATGATATGGTGAGACTTTACAGAAATTTTGGGTGGCAATACTCTCGGATTTGGCAACCTGTGTGGCTTGGTGGAATTAGAAGAATTCAGTTTTGATAGTTTGGTTATGTGCAAATGGATTTCAAAGTATTCATGATGGTTTCTACCATGGTTTGAACAGGGTATTTTCTACCGGTGTATGGAACATGTTATGTATTGTGATTTCCTCCTGGAAAGAAGCAAGAAGGGAGTTTCTAACTAATAGGGTATGTAATTTGCTAGTGATTCAAAGTTGATAATGAGAGTTTTGTGCTCGTCACAGATGGCATGATAGATGTGATATGTTGTGCGGGATTTAGATTTATATGTACAAGGTGCCAGTTTATTCTTGAAAGAAAGATCACGAATTCTTGACAGAATGCTTAGTGTTATATATTTAGATAAATGTTATAGTTGCTCGGTAATCCCTGAGAAGGGTGTGCGGATGAAAGGGGCATTGTGTTTTGATTTACGAATGTTCATTGGTATTGCGGTACTCTCCTGGTTCATAGACTGTTGATATTCAAATTATTGATATGTGGCACGGAAGAATTATGAAAATATTCCTAGTGGGATGATCGTGCATGAAGGATGTGGTGGCCATGCGAGTACTGGAGTTGTGATTAGTTACGATGGTTCATGTGTATTTATTTGATTGCTCATGTATGTTATGCTTGAATTAAAGGCATATGACCATGCTAGGCGGATTATGTTATTGGCACGTGAGTTGTCCGTGCGGTTTCAGATATTGATACTATAGCACATGAGTTGTCCGTGCGAGTGATGTTAATGTGAGCTCTAGAAGAGCTGGTTACTGTTATTAAATTTGTGTGTCTTGGTTCTATAATATATAATGAGCGTATAGCATTACAGTTGTGGTGGTGCTTGTTGAACTTACAATACGGTTCTCTACTTTAAGACATCTCCCATATTTGGGTACACAGATTGCGCAGTTGTGGCTTGAGTTATATCGATGTGGCGTGTCTGTGAGACAGTTGTATTTAACAAAATAAGGTCATTGGACCTAGAATGGGTACTATCAGGCTTGATTATGGTATATTCGAGAGGATTATGGTTCTAGTTGGGGCGAGAGAGCTCCATGACTTGTCGATCTGATAAGAGGTTATGAATTGTTGGTTGTTTCTTTCATCATATGATTATCTAAACATGTGGCACGTGTTAGAGGAATTAAGCGGAGGCTAGTAATAAAGATCATGTTTAGGCTATGTGCCGAAATTTTAGGACCCATGGGGTCGTGATGTTGTTGAATTAATTGTTCTAAAATATACATTTCATACTCAGTAATAATTGTCCATTGTGAGGATATTTATGGGATTGAGTTGCGCAACGCAACATGCCATTTGGCTTTATATATGTTATTATTAAAGGGATCGGGGTTGCCCGCCTGCAGCAGGCCAAAATGGCTTTATACATTATTATTGTTCTAGATCGGGGTTGCCCGCCTATTGCAGGCCTTATTGGCTTTACTATTTTATGGATCGAGGCTGCCCGCCTGCAGCAGGCCTTATAGGCTTTGTTATTATATGGATCGGGACTGCCCGCCTGCAGTAGGCCATATTGGTTTTATATCACGCTTGGGTTGAAGGAGCCCCTCAGAGAGTCTGCACACACCCCCAGTGAGCGCGGTCGACTTATAGCGCTTGGGCTGAAGAAGCCCCTCTGGAGTCTGTACACCCCCAGTGAGCATAGATGATCATCGATATTCGGGACGGACTTCCCAGGGCATGGACTTGTCTTACTTACTACTTATATATATAATTGGGATAGATTTTTCTAGGGCATGGACTTGCCTTACTTATTTGTATTGTAATAAGTTATCTAGATATGGATCTTGTCAGTATCATTTATATTTAGGGATAAGTTATCCTAGGGCTGGATTGGCCTTATACGGTACTGAGTGACTGACTGTCAGTCGATGTGTATTGATATACGGGTTGGAACACCCCTGGGCTGGCTTGGCCATAAACTGTACCGAGTGACCGAATAATTGGTGACCAGTATCTACAGGAGGTCTTGCTACTGAGATGTCATATTCCTCATACCATGCAGTATTGATCTATTTCATTTGTACTGAGTTTAACTGTTGAACTTGAAAGCATGCCTACATTTATGTACCATTATTTTTACTGGACTGTACCTGCGGAGCTCATCATTTCTTTCAGCCCAGAGGTTAGTCTTGTTACTTATTGAGTTAGTTGTACTCATACTACACTCTGCACCTCATGTGCAGATCCACGTGCTTTCGGACATGGAGATTGTTAGATTTCAGAGTACTACCAGTTGAATACTATCAATATAGCTGCTTGGCGTCCGCTGACCTTGTCTCTCTTTCCTTCAGTTATTGTATTATTCTATACTTTCAGGATGTGATTTTTATTAGTCAAACATTGTATTCACATTAGATGCTCATGCATTCAGTGACATCGGGGTTTGGGAGTGATATATTTGAAATTTTGAGAGTTTTTCCGCTCAATTTAATTATTTTATTTTCAAATTTATAAGAAATGGTGGTTTATTGGAATTTTTTGCTTGCCTAATATTGAGATAGGCGCCATCACGACATGTGAGATTTTTGGGTCGTGACATAACAACAACCCCAATTAAATGCATATAAGAGCAAACTCGATAATGAAATGTAGAATATGTATTAACAACTTCAATTAAAACATATAAGAGTAAACTTGACAAGGAAAGATAGAACATGTAATAATAACTACAATTAAAGCATATAAGAGTAAACTCGATAATGAAAGATAAAACATGTAATAACAACTTTAATTAAATTATATAAGAATGAATGCAACAACGAAAGATGTTACAATAATAACAACTTTAATTAAATATATATAAGTAACCTAAGAGTCAAAACCGATTAATTTCCACATATAAGGTCATGTACACACTCGTCACCTCATGTACACGTCTTCCACATAATTCAAATAGTGCAATTTAACCAAATCCTACGGAATAGTTTCCCCACATAAAGTTAGGCAAGATACTTACCTCAACTAGGCCAAATCAACACTAAAAATGGCTTTTCCTTTAAAATTCACCTCCGCACGACTCAAATCTAACCAAAAATGACTTAATATCATCAAACAATGCAAAGAGAAATCACTTTCGATTAATAAATCTAAGATTTTTATACAATTTCCCAAAAGTCAATTCGGGCTCGCCCGGTCAAAACCTGAGTCCAAAGGTAGATCACAACTACCCTTAACCCCACAAGTCCATATATGTATTTTATTTTCAAATCCGAGTCTAGAGGTTAAATCTCACAAATAATCATGTAATATAATTAAAAATAGATCAAAATCACTTAATCAATGATTGTATGTGAAAATCCCTCCTCAAAATTGCCACCTACCGAGTCTAGGATTCTAAAATATGAAAATGAAGTTAAGTCCCATTTTTCCGGCCCTTTTGTTCAAGTGCGGACGTCACAATTGTGAACCCTCACAAATGCGAACAACGCCTCGCAAATGAGGCGCCTGACAACACAGGAAAATGCCGCAACGTTCAGCAAATGCGACCTTACCCAGCCCAAGACTTTCTTCGCAATTGCGAGTAAGGCATTCCATTCGCGATACCTGATCCCTCCCTGCCTACTTCGCAATTGTGAAGCTGGTGCTCGCAATTGCGATAACTAGAGCACCAATACACCAACGACCTATAAATGAGTTCAAACCAATTTGAAACACGTCTGAAATTCACCCGAGCCCTCGGGGCTCCACACCAAAAACTCACATAAGTCTAAAAACATAATACGAACTCGTTCGTGCGATCAAAATACCAAAATAATATCCTAAACCAAGAATCTGACATCAAAACACATAAAATTTAAAAGGAAACTCAAGAATCTCTAGAATCACAGCCAAGCATCTGCTTTCTATCAAACTAACTCGGAATGACACCAAATTTTGCAGACAAGTTTAAAATAGCAAAATGGACATATACCAAGTAGCAAAATCAAATTATGAACCCAATAGTCATAAAGTCAACCTACGGTCAAACCTATGGAATTTCTAAACCTTCAAATTGTCAACTTTCGGCAAAACAAGTCAAATCAACCTAGGGACCTCCGAATCCAATTTTGGGCATATGCCTAAATTCAAAATCACGATAAGAACCTATCGAAGCCATCAAAATATCATTCTGGAATCGTTTTCATAAAAGTCAAACCTAGGTCAACATTTCAACTTAAGCTTCTAAAGCAAGAACTAAAGGGTCCAAATCATTCTAAAACCTCCTTGTAATAAAACTAACCATCCTCGCAAGTTATAAAATCACAAATACATATACGAAAAGCTTTAAAAGGGGAAAGGGGTCTCAAATACATAAAATAACCGGTCGGATCGTTACACTAGTTGTGCGGGTTACAAGACATTTTCAGTGTTATTAGTGGCAACCTCGTATTCAAATATTATAGATTTTTATTTTCATGTTGTTTCTTTCGCTTTGTTTTCTTTTATCTTGTTCTCGTTATTGCTTGTTGCTACTGCTCTTTTCTCATTTTTTTGTCGTGCCGAGGGTCTACTGGAAACAACCTCCCTACATTCACCGTAGGGATAAGGTATGCGTACTATCTATCCTCCCCATACACCAATTGTGAGACTAAACTAGGTTTGTTGTTTTAATAATAATAATAATAATAATAATAATAATAATAATAATTATTATTATTATTATTATTATTATTATTATTATTATTATTATTATTATTAGTATTAGTGTTATTATCTACACTATATTAAAAGTACGAAGACTCTTAGCAAAATGTTGTTCGTCTTTTTTACTCTTTAAAAATCGATTTTACATTGAATAAAATATTAATTTGAATTACGTTCCTAATATTTAGGACTTTAAAATCAAGTCAAATTTTATTTACTCAATCGTTCCTCAGCGTATTTGAATTACATAAGAAATCCTAAAATATTTCCTAAATTTTATGCGCTTTTCAATTAATAAAAGAATATGTTACTATATCAATTTATGGTACACATTAGGAATATAGTGATAAAACTTCTTTTTGAGTTTTCTCCAAATGTACATGTTAAGTTTGTCTTAGTTTCCCCTTAAATATGATTAATTATTTAAAATAGATTAGAATAAATCTATTAGTGGTAAGTATTTATACAATTACGAGAAATAAATATATTAATATAAATATATATTCTATGTTAGATATAATGATAACTGCCATTAATATTTTATATGCTATATATTAAAATTGATTTTCTAATTTTCAATGAGCTAATATCTTAATTCTATGTAATTTAATTATCTTAGTAAAAATAAAAATAGAGAAAGAATAAGTATGAAATTATAACTAAAGTCGATGATGTTGACCAACACTTCTTCAATTTTTCTTATTCTTAAAAATATATTTATAACCATCATAATATTAAAACCACTTAATTTTATATGATTTAATTATTTTAGCAAAAATAAAAATAGAGAAAGAATTTTTGTGAAAAAATATGTTTTGATCCTTTGGTATATATAATTGTATGTCCATTATCCTTTAGTCAAACACTCCTTTTATTAAATTTATGTATCAAAATTTAAATACACATTCTAGTCACTATGCCTATGTATAAATTATTTTAATATCCATAATTATTATACTATTTTATTCAATATCAAATTATAGAAATACTTTCAAAATGATAATTAACAATTGCGTGTCAAATATACATAGCTTACTAATATTTATATAAAATTTTAAATTAAAATTTTATACTTACTGATAAGATACACGCCGCATATCTTAAAAATATGGTGTTATTCTACGACTGGAGCTGGAGTTTATTTGGAAGTTAGTCAATGGGCCACGATACATGAATATCGTTTACTTAGACCAAAAAAAAAAAAATATATCGTTTACGTTCATTTCTCAGGCCGGAGAAATCACTAAATAATAGATCTCACATAATTGAAATCATAAGGTGGGGAGAAAAACTTTCAAATTTCTTCTCAAGTGCACTGCAGAAATCAAAAGAAACTTATAGAATCACGTGAGAAACTCGCAAAATCACATCAATAATTTAAATTGTCACTTTGTAATGCGTATAAAATTAGGTAATTGGTGATATAATTAATTGAAAAAGGTACATACCGCATTTAGATATTATATAGATGGGTGATCAAAACCATTTTCCTCTCCAACTTTTTATTAAAATTTATAACTCGTACTCCTCCGTAATTTTAGATTATAGATTGTTTTCTCTCGTATCCCAAGCAATGCCAAGTTTTCTCTTTAAATCATGAATTTCCCCCTTTTGTAACTTTTTAAATTAGAATATACTAATTTCTACTTAATTCTTTATCTATAAATCAAATGATACCTATCTTACTTCAACTAATGATTTTAAAAGTAATTTACCGGTGATTTTGTAACACAGTCTTAAAAAGATTTAGTCCTTTCATTCACCATTACTATATGTTTATCAATTTCGAACAAGTAATCAAACTCCTCTATATCCGATGTTGAGATTTTTCACATTTATGAATAATGTTTTTTAGAAATTATGCAAAAGTTATATTAAAAAATATATTTAAGTTATAAAAAATATAAGCTCCTAAAATTGTTGAATGTCTATCTCAAGTAATTCAATAAATGGAAGAAACTATGTCCCATAGAAGTCCTCAATTATCATGCAATATAGGGGTGTCAATGGTTTAGTTCGGCCGATTATTTTATAAAATTTGTACCATACCAATTTTCGGTTATTCTATTATGTATAACCAAAATTAGACTTTTCGAAACCGTCCTAATCATGTCGGTTTTTCTTCGGTATCGGTACGGTTCAGTTAATTTTCAGTATTTTTTTAAATATCATGTAAAATTTACTAGTAGAAGTAGAATGCAATAACATACGTTCTTTTATAGGATTTAGCAAAACTCTCTAGACATTTTTACTATTTAAAAGGTGATAAATTAAAAAATAAAATATGGCTAGAGTATAGATCCATCAACTATTCTACAACAACGTAAAAGAAATCAAGCAAGGGCAAAGAAAATATAAATCACACCAGTGGAAAGATATTAACCAAACCGAGACTCGAGAATAAAGTCAATAGAAGATTAAATATTCAAACACATAAATCTAAATTATATGAATAAAACATATTCAATACATTGTAGTTTGCTACTCATAATCGCTATAATACTTTGTGTCTTGCTAATGAAGATACTTGAAATAGCTTAGTTTAAGTAGAAGTAGCATAATAGGTTTTAGGAATTAGTATTTTGAGTTTAATTACTTATTGACTTGCAACAATTTTCATAATTCCAAGGCCCAAACAAAAATTTAATGCATTATTATTTTTAAACTTACTATATAAATATATTTTTCACATGTAAAATTTATTCGGTACGGTTCGGTATTTTTTTGATTTATTTTTATAAAATAAAAAACCTATCCTAATTATCGGTACGGTTATAAATTTATATAAAAACCTACGGTTTCTTTAAAAGATACCTAAAAATCGGTTCAGTGCGGTACGATTCGGTCGATTTAGTTGGTTTCCGAATATCCATTGACACCCCTAATGTAATATATTCAATCTATTCTAAAATATAAAATTTTCCTTCAAAGAAACAATTCCATAATTGGATAAAAGGACTCCTTTATACCTATCCTAACCAGACAACTTGATTTTTACTATGCAATTGTATTTGAACTCTAAGAAATCAACCCATTCAGACCAAAATAAAATAAGATAAAAAATTTCTCCAAGCTATATTTATTACCTCGGTTTATAATCTAACCATAATAAGCACAAAAAACTAACTACACTTGGCTTAATCAACTATTCGCTGCCGTGTTTATTTATTTATTTATTTTTAAATTTTGAAATGACAATATTTCACTTCAACAAATTTAATTATAAAATACGCGCTATGCGTGTATACCAAATCGATGAATATATACTTTTAAAAATTCACATAACTATTATTAAGCTATATATTTAAGTTATTCCTGAAAATGATGAATATTGATCCCATTTTACTAACTCAATAAAGAAAAAAATATCAGTTCCACATAAGTCCTCAAATATCTTGTTGTGATTTGTCAAATAACCAAAATTTAAAAAATTGATCTTTTTATCTATTACAGATTTTGGAATAAAGAGGTTGGCCTTATAATTCCTAGAAAAAAATTGATAAGTTATTTAATTTGGAACATAAGTGTAAATCCAATGGGATTTTTGAAATTCTTATCAAATTCATGAGATATTTACGTTCCTAATTTGTATGTCTAGTTACAATAAAGTATTATAAATATATTGTTTGATATTTATAAGGTAAAATTTATTTAATTGATTTTAATATCCGTACATTTCTTTTTAAGGGTAAAAAAGGCGAACGATATTTCGCTAAGGGCCTTCGTACTTTAAATAAAATATAGATTATGTTCTAAAATGGTCACTTTTAGAACGTTCATAAGAAAATAACTCATTTTTGTAGTTACAAATAAGGGGCAGCACAACAAATTTGGTGGCCTAAAGCCAAAAATATTAGAAGGCACTTAAAATTCCTTTATAAAACACATATACTAATGAGACTCAAAACAAACTCATATGACTTTGGTCTAATGGTAAGGGCATAGCTTTTTATATGCCGGAGCTCGTCACGGTTTAAATTTTCACAAAAAAATAAAAGTATAGTATTTAAGTGAAAAATGATAGAAGAATGGGTCCATTATATACCGAGTTTCGAACTTTGCGTCGCTTGCCCTCAAAGATTTCTTAGTTTAAAAAGATGAGAAATAAAATAATTTATTTTTTGATGTATGGATCAATTAAATATGAGGAAAAAAAATAACTAATTCAAAAAAACTGATTGTAAGTTAAAAAATAAAAATCGTCAGAAATATATAAAAGAAGAGTGTGCATGGAGGAAGAAAACTTAGAATTGATGAGAATTGAGAAGCTAAATACACTAGGAGTATTTAATGTAATGAGAGAAAATTTATCGGTATTTACTCACTCACCTGTACAGCCTTAACCAAATAAAAAAAATATTAAAATTTGAAATCTTTATTAATAATAAGTACATAAATTATATATATATATATATATATATATATATCATAATATTAATACAATACTTATTTTTGGAGCCGTTAGCCAATGACTTCACTTGCCTTACTCTAAAGCCGCCCCGCCCGTGTTACAAATATAGTTTCTTCAATTCAATATGCAAAGAAATAAAACATGAAAATATTTAACTTTATTAACGTATGTATTGCGTCACTGTCAATAACAATCTTCACTTACATAGTTAATTAAAACATAAAATTTAATTGTACGTTATTGAATTATGTTTGTGACTGGTACATTTTGGTGATCTCTTGATTACTCGGCAATTCCATTCAAAATGTTAGTACTAATTCATTATTTCTAGCACAAAATCATCCATTTAAAATTTAAAAACATGTTCATAATAAAATAGGAAAGGAAAAGAGACATAATGGAAAATGTATAAAGGGATAGAGAAAAAGGAAAAATGGGTATAAGTTCTAGACATTAATTGGAAAAGAATTTGTATAATAAGGTCATTTAAATGCAACTATAGATAGTTTTCTATACAAAGATTAATCAATAACCTTAAAAGGAGGACACACAATAAGTAACATTATAATTGTAGTATTAAAAAGTCTTTCCACTAAAAAAGGAAAAATATCCCACACTATAAAATAAATTAATGTGTTGCCATCCCAAGCCTTGATCCACCCCTACACATTCTCTTTCTTTTCCCTAGACTAGATTTCATGGTAGATTCTCTCTCTATCTTCTCCATTAATAACCTTCTATTTCTCATTTTCCAAATGTTTTCACCCTTCACTCCCTCACTATTACTACTACTACTACATAAGAACCCACCCACAAACCATTTTCTCTACTACTACTAATCCTCTATGTGAAACAACACAACAAATAAAACATGGACTTAATTATCTATCTTTTCCTCTCTTTCTCCATCTCTCTTATCACCTTTCTTCTCCTCCGGGCAGCGGCGGCCGCCCATTTTCACCGCCGTAAAACCCGTCTCCCGCCGGGAACACTCGGCCTCCCTTTTATCGGAGAAACCCTCCAGCTAATCTCCGCCTATAAAACCGAAAACCCGGAGCCGTTCATCGATGACCGGATTGCTAAATACGGCAATATTTTCACCACCCATGTATTTGGTGAACCGACGGTTTTCTCGACTGACCCGGAGACGAACCGGTTCATTTTGCAGAATGAAGGCCGGCTCTTCGAATCTAGCTATCCGAGTTCGTTACAGAATTTGCTAGGAAAGCATTCGTTGTTGCTTATGAGAGGCAGTCTTCACAAAAGAATGCATTCTTTGACCATGAGTTTTGCTAATTCTTCCATTCTTAAGGACCATTTGTTGGCCGATATAGACCGGTTGGTTAGGCTTAATTTGGATTCCTGGACCGGTCGTGTCTTCCTCATGGAAGAGGCCAAGAAGGTAATCTATATCGTCCTACAAAATATTTGTCATTAAATAATTAATTTATAAAAATTTTATCGTTACCATTCCAAAAAGGCATATAATAATAATAATTTACTAAAAAGTATTCAAGTAAAAGAGAGAGATAAGTGTACTTTAGTGAAAAACTCTTTTTGATTAAGCTATTAGTAAATAAATGAGTTTGCAAATACCAAAAATATAAAAGACCAAGGGAGTATCGATTTTTCTATACCAAAAATGTAAGCGGCGCATGCCAAGCAAAAAAGGAGATATGAGTTTTATTGGGTTAGAGAATAAAGAAATGGATAGATGAGTCAGATTTCATATGCTTGGTGTTGGTGGGGTATCACAAGTTCGACTAACTTTAGTGTATACAAAAGGAGGTAGCAAAAGTATACTATATATTAGTATTATTATGCATGTAATAAGTAAACAGGGCCGCATAAATTATCATGAAAGCATAAAACCACATGTGCATGTCCATTAGAAAGAATGTGATGGATGTTATCATTCTCCTTGGCTCGATCTTTACTTTTTATTATTTATGCCTTTTGTTTTCTTGTAAAGTTAGTATTAACAAGTGATGGATGTTGGAAATGTGCAGATAACGTTTAATCTAACAGTGAAGCAGCTGATGAGTTTAGATCCATGCGAGTGGACAGAGAAGCTGATGAAAGAGTACATGCTTGTGATTGAAGGCTTCTTCACCATTCCTTTGCCCTTCTTCTCTTCTACCTACCGCAAGGCCATTCAAGTAAATTGAGTTTTTGTTATGCTTTTGAAGGAGAATATTATTACTTAATACAATATAGTATTAATTAATTGTTGTTAATTAATTTCAGGCGAGAAGGAAGGTGGCGGAGGCGTTGGGATTAGTGGTAAGAGAGAGGAGGAAAGAGAGAGAAGGAGAAGGAGGAGAGAGATTAAAGAATGATATGTTGGAGGCGTTGTTTGAAGGGGACGGCGTAGAAGGAGATGGATTTTCGGATGAGGAAATAGTGGATTTTATGCTGGCTTTGCTTGTGGCTGGCTATGAAACTACCTCTACTATTATGACCCTTGCTGTCAAATTCCTTACTGAGACACCCCATGCTATTTCCCTCCTCAAGGTATGAACCATCACTCCTAAAGTTATTAAATATAAAAAATAATCATCTTTTTGAAACATAATAAGATGGAGTCCTAAATAATCATGAATTTTGCGTAGTGGACCCTAAAGTTGCTAACACATGTTGGTCCTGTTTTTCTTCTTCAATAGTAGTATATGAATTATCTTCTTATCTAAATTCTCATCCAAGCAAATTACCTCGCCCCCGCCGCCTACAACTAAACACTTGGCATCAATTTCCACACAGTACAAACCCAAGGAATAATTTCTCCCCCAAAATTTTAAGTCCTCATATTCTCTTCGAAAGTGGTAGTCTCCCTTTACAACCAAAAACCTTTGATCTACGTAATTCTTTATTGACCTTTTGCTAGACTCAGTACTCGAGAAACTAAAATCGCGCCACCTTTTAACTTATTTAATTTGTAAACCAATATTTTAAATTCTAAAGTATATTTTTCTTTTTATTTTCTTGGGGTGGGGAGGGGGTTTGTCTCTTAGCTGGTGATCCTCTATCCGAATCTTCTTCCAATTCCTCGTTTTTTATTTCAATATATTCACTTGCTTTCAGTATTAGTAAAAGAAAAAACAAATACTTCAGCATATGCTATGTTCCTCGGATGCATGTTTCAGTTCGACCTTTTCCCTACTCTTATTATATTTAAATTCAAAATGAGATACACGAATCTTGTAGCTAATTTTTATAGGAATAAAAGGGTTAGTATGTAATTAGAATAATTAAACTACAATAAATGAATATCATTTCATAAAATGGCCTTTGTGGCCGACAAAGTAGAGAGATTGGCAATTGGTATACTCAAGAAAAAGGATTGTTTGGTAGCCCCATGTGTCCCTAGCTAGACTCTTTGTTGTATCAACATCACACGTGCATCCAAGTTCGTACCACATACCTCATTGAATTCAATACCCTTTCTAGAAATATCAATATGCCCCATTACTTTATCTTAATTTGCATGTATTATTTTATTGGTAATTGCTGGTATTATGTGACACACACAACACAAAAAGATAAGTGGATATTGAATGCACTTGGGACCCCTGCGAGCCTAACATGGAAATCTTTTATTCATGTGTTTTTACTTGAAATACAAAAAAGAATTGACGCATTAACATATATTCCCATATTTCCACCTTATTATTCATATTTATATTAACCAATAGAACATAACATAAATTGTAGGTATGTGTCATCAATTATTGGTGCAGGAGCAAGGCGCTTTTGTAACTTAAAATACTTCTTCTATCTCAGTTAGATACTGAGTTCAACATGCTAAACTATTTAAAATAAATTTTGAGTAGATTAGATAAAAGTATTCCCTATGTTCCAATTTTTTTTATGCAATTCAACTTTCAAGAGGTAAATGAGTTCTTTTTTACTGTAATTTTTTGTTCATATGCCTTTTAAATATTTTAAATTATTCATTATTGTGACTTATAATACTTTTTATGTAGTTTTTAAATATGTAAATTCTATTTTAAAAGATTTAAAAATTTATGTCCAAATTTGAGGTCAAAGTTAAGAAATTTAACTTTTGAAAATTCTAAGGGCATCACGTAAGTTAAGACGGAGATAATATAAATTACAACTGAGAAAGTTGTATTAAAAAATTGTTTGAATGTGTCATGTAAACCGGTACACAAAGTTGTTAATTATTTATTTATTTATTTATTTTTTTTGTAAAAATAGCACGTGCTAGCCAGTTTTCGCACTGATAATTCAAAAATAGCCGGCGTTTGCAAAGTCACTGAAAAATAGCCACTATTTTGTTGCAACATAGACCGGTCTAACATAATATACTGGAGATTGGTGCACCTGTGTATGAACTTCTAGCATATTATGCTGGAACTCCAACACGTGGAAGTTCCAGCATAATATACCGGAGATTGGAGCACCTGTGTATGAACTTCTAGCATATTATGCTGGAACTCCAACACGTGGAAGTTCCAGCATAATATACCGGAGATTGGAGCACCTGTGTATGAACTTCTAGCATATTATGCTGGAACTCCAACACGTGGAAGTTCCAGCATAATATACCGGAGATTGGAGCACCTGTGTATGAACTTCTAGCATATTATGCTGGAACTCCAACACGTGGAAGTTCCAGCATAATATACCGGAGATTGGAGCACCTGTGTATGAACTTCCAGCATATTATGCTGGACCGGTAAATTATGCTGGAATATTTTTCGGATTTTGAACAGTATTTTTGTTCAGATTTATCTTTACATGAAAAGTGGTTAAATTTCGATTACTTTTGAAACTGTGGTTATTTTTCAATTACCATTTGTAAATTTGGTTATTTTTGAATTTCTCCCTCTTTTTTTTTGGGTTTTTCATCCGGTGTCTGGTACCCGCATTGGAGTCCGATTATATCTGAATTCGCACTGCGTAGGGCCCTATTCGGGGGAAGCGTTCCCAACTAAGAATTTTTTTATACACAGTATTCGAACCCAAAACCTCTCGGCCCATCAGCTGCACCACATCCTTGGTATTAAAATATTTTTTGAGGGTTAAATATTCAATGGAGAGTATAGCTACATGTACTAAGACATGTGACCTATAGTCAAAAGTTAGGGGGTGAAAGTAGTCAGGTAAAGAGGAGAATAGTCAAAGAAAAGCAGAAGCATCTGGTCTATGCTCTGTCGAATAAAGGAAAAAACCGGATAACTAGGGATACAACCACTGGACAAAATGATGTTGCCTTCTCTTTAAAGTCTGAACATACTTCTGCACGCCTATGTTTGTCTTTTTATTTTCTCTTTAATATTTTTATCTAATAAATTGGGTTATTTAGTTACACATTAACCATCAATTTTACGTGTTGTAACCTGTTGTCTTTTTTCTCTCTATATATATAATTTATTATGTGCAATTACATGTAATTATTTGTTTGATGATATCGTAGTAGTGTCTAAATATTTTTTGTATTGTTAGTGTATAGGAGCAGAGGCGGAGCTAGCAATGTCAGTTACGGGTTCGATCTAATCTAGTAATTTTGGTTCAAGCTCTGTATTTATCTGAAAAAATTCATTAAATTATTAATTTAAAACTCAATAACTTAAAAAGACTAAAATTTTGAAGATACTAATTTCGAATCCTAGCTCTGTATAGAAGCTAAACTCTCTTTTATTATGCACAATTGATTAATGTTTTTGTGGCTTCTTAACCGTTTTAATTACTCTCATTAGGATTCTCTATATGAACTTAATCTTTTTTACTCCTTTTATTTTAATTTATGTGAACTTATTTTCTTTTTAATTCGTTTGAAAAAGAATGGCCACTTTTTGATTTTAGAATAATTAAACTTTCAATGAAAAGCTCTTATAGCCATAGCCATACAAAGACTGTATCAAGACTATAAATTATAAAGGAACTATAGTCACACATATATATTACAATTTATATAAATCTTCATATTCTGTTTAAACTTGGTGCTCTCTCAAATAAGAGGAGTAATTGATTTAGACGATTGTAAGTTGAAAAAGGGAAAACTTTAGGAAAAAGTTGTATGCTGATTTCGAGGGGTTGTAAATTAGAAGTCAGAAAAAGTAGACAGCATATTGGTGAATTTGAACCAAGGCTAACGTAGCTGAGTTCTCAATCTGATTCCTAATTTCTTAGGAGGGCTGTGTCTATTGTCTGCTCTGTATTAATTGCAGCCACATGCCCACCATTTTTATCTTTTCCTTTCGTATTACCTCCTCCCAATAACTCTGACCTTTGTTCTTTCTTACTCTATCCTAAAAAACTCAAGTCCCTTTAAAACTGTCTCGTCGTTGCTTTATATATTTCTAATGTGGTTTGATATTTTAACATTACTTAATTTACTCCCTCGCTTTCAAGTCATTATTTTAAGAACTTGCCTATATCAACTGAAAAGGGGAGCATTATTGATCACAAGACTGGATCATATTTATTTAATAGAGGAGGAAACAATATATATTTTTTAAACACAATATTAGCCAAGAATTTAGCAAAGATGAATTATTGATTTATATTTAAAACTTGTTTTGGCAGGAGGAGCACGAGGCGATCAGGTTAAAAAAAGGTAAAGTTGAGTCTCTACTATGGGAAGACTACAAATCCATGCCCTTCACTCAATGTGTAAGTGCTTTATTTAACAAATTAACTCATATTATTTAGCTCCAATTTTCTTATCCGTTCAGCCCTCATGATATACGTCTATGTTTTTATGTTCAGGTTGTTAATGAAACTCTACGAGTTGGTAACATAATTAGCGGAGTATTCAGGAGAACTATGACCGATATCAACATCAAAGGTAAGATGCTCGTCTTCTTGTTCGTGAAAAGGGGCGATTTCCCTCTCAATGTGTGTAACATGGCACTTCCGATATGACTGCGTCATTTTGAAATCAAGAGAAGTGCTATGGAATGTTACACGTGAAAAGTAAATTGAGTTGTGCATCTAACAATCAGTAGCATATTCTCTTCTAATGTCATGAATTTGGGGGTCGACCAGGCCTATGATTACTTCAATTACTATATGCACTTTTTTAGTCATGACAAGACCATTGTTATGTTTTTCATATGATCAATATTTGGTACTTGATCTAATTGATTGAATCCTGTGATATCCTTTCAGGTTATACTATTCCAAAAGGTTGGAAGGTTTTTGCTTGTTTCCGAGCTGTTCATCTAGATCATGAATATTTCAAAGATGCCCGTACATTCGATCCGTGGAGGTGGCAGGTGCGTTACTATGTCCATATCTCTCTTTTACGACTACCTGAACTCCCCAGTTACCAAAATAAAGAAAAGGAAAACGTTGACTTACATGAATAAACATTTACCAAAACTTCTGTAAACAGAGTAATGCAGGATCAACAAGCTCACCTAATGTATTCACACCATTTGGCGGAGGACCACGGCGTTGTCCTGGTTATGAGCTTGCTAGAGTAGAGCTGTGTGTTTTCCTTCACCATTTAGTGACTCGTTATAGGTACGTTCGCTTTGCTATGTAGATATCATTTTCCAAAAACACAAATTTTTCGATTTTTTCTGAAGTGTAGAGACCGGTTTTGTTGGTGCGAATTTTTGCTTTACAGTTGGGTTCCGGCTGAACCAGATAAATTAGTTTTCTTCCCGACGACAAGGATGCAGAAGCGATATCCAATTATCGTCCAACGTCGAAGCTTGTTTGACCCATGTAAAGAATGAGGCATCCATGTTAGCAGAGAGGAGAAGAGAGGAGTAGAAAGGCACCTGAGATTGTAGGAAGCAAAGTGGTAGTGAATGAAATTGCATGAAAATTAAATAAGACAATGGTATATAGGTCGAGCATATACATAGGAAATTAAATTATTTTGTAGTGAATTAAGACAGAAGTCACATTCCTTTGCTATGAATGAAAGGGAAATCAGGAAGATTTTATTTGTTGGTTTATTTATTTTTTTGAGCTAGTAGTTATAATGTAAAGGGCAGGAAATTGTCAGCAGAGACCAGTATATTACCTTCTTGTTCCCTTCCTCATGAATCCTAAATAAGAGCAAACTTAATGGTTTCCAAATGTAAATGAACACAAGCATGTAAGAAATTTCAGTAGGTTGCCAAAGGCGAGCTATGAAATTGCGTACTAGCTATGGGCCTGTGGCAACTAAGCTATGTGGACAGGGTGAGAGCGTGTGCACCAGGGATGTATTCAACGTTATGGTACTAGATTCAAACGTACAGTCAAATGCGTAAAAATTCATTAAAATAATAACAAATATTAGTAATAATTTTAAATATATAGTGGGTTCAATATTAAAAACCCTAAAAATTGAATTATAATAGTGTTATATTTGGATCTTAAAAGTTGAATTGCAGTACACTTTGTGTTAAATTTGAGGACAAAGCGCATGTAGACGAATAGAGGAGCATTTAGCAAGAAAGCATTGTGCAACTAAATCTAGCGGCAGGTTTATTATGCGAAACTTTCAATAGAGAGGCAATCTCAACCTCTGAGGAAATCAGAATGGCAAAAGGTAGAGTCATCCAAGTACTAAATGCTAGAAAGCATTGTGCAACTAAATCTAGCGGCAGGTTTATTATGCGAAACTTTCAATAGAGAGGCAATCTCAACCTCTGAGGAAATCAGAATGGCAAAAGGTACAGTCATCCAAGTACTAAATGCTAGAAAGCATTGTGCAACTAAATCTAGCGGCAGGTTTATTATGCGAAACTTTCAATAGAGAGGCAATCTCAACCTTTGAGGAAATCAGAATGGCAAAAGGTAGAGTCATCCAAGTACTACCTCGGAGTATGTACTCATCAGTGATGGGAGGAGTATGTACTCATGTGATGGGAGGCCAGAAAGTCATAAGAATGTGTTATTCCATCCAGAAAAGAACCAGTAATGAAAGTCATGCAAGAACAAATGAAATTTCTACAGAAAAATGGCACATACAAGCTCGTCGAACTTCCAAATGGTCAAAAACCATTCAATTGCAAGTGAGTCTTTAAACTAAAGAAAGAGAAAAAGGGCAACTTGGTCAGATACAAAGCCCGATTGGCGGTAAAAAGCTTCGAACAGAAGAAATATATTGATTTTGACGATTTTTTCTTACTTGTTATCAAAATGATTTCTATTGGAATAATTTTGAGATTAGCAGCTACTCTAGATCTTGAAGTGGAGCAGTTGGATGTGAAAACTATATCTCTTCAAGGAGATTTAGACGAGGAGATTTATATGGAACAGCCACAAGAATTTGAAGTAGCTGAAAAGGAACATATGGTGTACAAATTGAATAAAAGTCTTTATGAGTTCAAGCAGGCACCAAGGCAGTGGTACATGAAGTTTGACTCATTCATAAAAAGCCAAACGTACACAAAGACCTTTTCAGTATCATGTGTATACTTTAAAAGATTTTCTCACAGCAATTTTCTTATTTTGTTATTATATGTGGATGGCATATCAATTGTAGGACAAGACAAAGAGTTGATTGCCAAGTTGAAGGGAGATTTATCCAAGTCATTTGGCACGGAGGACTTGAGCCTAACACAACAAATTCTAGGGATGAAAATTATTAGGGAACGAACAAGCAAAAAGTTGTGGCTATCTCAGGAGAAGCACATTGAATGTGTACTGGAACGCTTCAATATGAAGAGTTCTAAGCTCGTTAGTATGTATTTTTCTAGTCATGTAAAGTTGAGCCAGAAGATTTATCCTACAACAATATAATACAAAGAGAGAATAGCCAAAGTTCCTTACTCTTAGAAGTCGGAAGCCTGATATATGTAATGGTATGTACCAAATTTGATATTACTCATGCAGTTGATGTTGTTAGCAGGTTCCTTGAAAATCCTGAAAAAGAACATCGGAAAATGGTCAAGTGGATACGCAAGTACTTGAGAGGTACTACGGGAGACTCCTTGTATTTTGGAGGATCTGATCCAATCTTGAAGGGTTACACAGATGCTGATATAAAAGGTGATCTTGATAATCGAAAATCTACTACATGATACCTGTTCAAACGTTCAGGAGAAATTATATTTGGCAGTCACAATTGCAGAGTGTTTTGCACTTTTTACAATTGAAGCGGAATATGTTATCGCTACTGAAGTTGGCAAAGAGATATTTGGTTGAAGCAATTCCTTCAAGAGCATGACTTGCATCAAAAGGAATATGTTGTTTATTATGACAGTCAAAGTGCAATAAACTTGAGCAAGAATACCATGTATCATGCAAGAATGAAGCATATCGACATGTGATATTATTAGATTCGAGAAAAAATAGAGCACAGATCTATGCAGGTTAAGAAGATCCCTACAAGTAAGAATCCTTCAAATATGTGACCAAGGTAGTACCTAAAGATAAGTTCGAGTTGTGCAAAGAACTTATCCGTATATATTTAAATTAGAAGTCCATACTACCTCTTTCAGGTGAATGGGGCTGGAGCATAGATTTGTAGGGTCATCCCATTTGATAGAGGCGTATGAAACACATAGGCTTGAGCCTATTAGCCAAAGACTTGATGTCATTTTTTCTTGGGGACAACAAATGAAGTTTGTGATGGACGGTTTTAGGCATTTCTCTTTTGCTTTAATTTAAGGTTGGACACCAAGTAGTGCCCCACTAGGCCACTACAAGTAGAGAACCATTTTGTTCATTTCTTAAAAAAAAAAAAATAAGAGCAAAAGCAGCATGAAGTATCACAGACATGGTATGAGAAAATTATCTGTGAGAAAAATAGAGAGTGTGAGCGATATTATATTAAGGTGAAATTATCAAAAGAGGGTTATTTCTTTGAGTGTTGTAGTGATTTTGGAGTTACTCATGCCTACAAAGTATAAAAAAATTTAATATAGTGATATTAATTGCTCCCCTCGGAATCGTAATTTATTTTCTATTCCAGAAGGAATTTATACGTAAAAATATTGGTATCACTATTACTCTTTTATTCTTGTTGGTTACATATTTTGGTGTTACATTTATATTTCACTTTTATTATCGTGAATATTATTTTTGTGGATTATTTATTCCCAATAACTAGGATCAAAGTATATGTTCTGCTCATTCACAGAAATATTATTCACCATTGGCGTAGCCAAGAATTCAGCCAAGGGTGTTCAAACTTTAAACAAGTAAATAATTTATTTATTTATTGTCGATGAATGGTATACCAAATTTTTTAAATTAAACTATGAAATATTTAGCTAAACAATAAAAATACTTTTAATAGAACTATAACAAACTTAAAATAATAAAAAGACAACTTTAGAAATTTTACTAATAAAAGTAAAAATAAAACCAAAGGAAAGAGAGAGTCGAGAGAATTTGTAGTTTATAGAGCTTTTGTTGAAGAAATTCTGTAGAGCTTGACTTTTAAATTATAAAATTTATTTAAAAAATAACTTTTAGTTAAAAACTTATTTTTAATATTAATTATTTATTTTTACGCAAATTTTAAGTTTTAAGAGTTATTTTATTAGGAAATTTTTTAAATTGAAAAAGAATCAAATAGACCACACATGGTAGTCTCCGTTTAGTTTTGGCAAACAAAATGAGCAAAACTTTGAACCTGTTAATAACACGTCACTTTGAACACCCTAAACCGCTGGATTGCCTCACTCAACTATGTTAAGGGTGTTCAAATATAATATATATATATATATATATATATATATATATATATATATATATATATATATATATATATATCCATATAAAGTAGTATTTATATACACAATATAATTATTCGGCGAAGGGTGTGCGCTTGACCACCCTTGACATAGGGTGGCTACGCCACTGCTATTCACAGTCTGTAGTATTATACTCTGTGAAAAAAATATTTGGAAAGTACGAGGTAGCCAAATTTTAGAAAGATAGCGATTTTTCAACATGACAAAAAAAGGAGGAGAGATCTTCTCATCCAACAAGAATTACATAAGGCATTAGACGGTGATGCCAAGAAGCCTGATTTTATGAAACTTGAGGATTGAGTTGACTTGGATGAAAAAGGTGCTAGTGTGATCAGGTTGCATTTATCAGATTATATGGTAAATAACATCATTAATGAAGATACTGGGGTAGAATTTGGACAAGGTTGGAAAGACTATACATATCCAAAATGCTGACAAATAAATTATACATGAACAGTTATATGCCCTACAAATGGGTGAAGGTATAATATTTTTTGTCATATTTAGATATGTTTAACGAATAATCACGGAACTTGCCAGCCTCAGAGTAAAGATCAAGAAAGAAATTAAAGTCATCTTGCTCTTGAACTCGTTGTCATCTTCGTAAGATAATTTGGCAACAATTATCCTGCACGGTAAGATCACCATTGAGTTGAAGGACGCCACATCGGCTCTTCTACTCAATAAGAAGATGAGAAAGAAGTGAAAGTGCAAGGGGGGGGGGGG